>JAQGBD010001387.1:0-16443 GCA_034698165.1 Punctoribates punctum | reverse complement strand
TCTCTCTCTCTCTCTCTCTCTCTCTCTCTTCGTTGAGTTTATTACTGATGGTAGATATTTATCAAGAGAGGAATCGCCATGAAATCAAAGAAAATGGTGGCACAGCCTGAGAGCACCGGCAAGTCTTGAGATAATAGTCAACTAATCTGTAGGAATAGTTCACAAGACATCACGTTTTTGGCCAAAAAATAATAATTTTCTCTCATTTTTATTGCATTTAATACTCAAACTATACTTCATTTGAAGTGTTTAAGAGATGAGAACAGAATTAAACGTAAGAAAAGTTTTGTTTTTAATATTTCATTAAAATTAATGAACAGTTGTTTAATCCAACACACGATATATCTATGAAAAGAATATCGTATTAAAAAAAATACAGTTTCAGTCATATATTTTAATCCAGAAAAGCAAACGAAATACCCATTTCTCGGCTCAGTTTTCTGAATCATTAGATTTAATAGATTTTTCTTTTTATATATAGTCGTATATATTATAAATAAAATATATAACTCTTTAGTTTTGAGGCATAAGAGGGAAAATATTTCTCAGTTGAGACCGAAATAACAGAATTTGATTAAATTTTTTTTGCGCCAAAAGAAAACCAAAACTAAATGTAATTTTAAAAACTAATTCAATTTAAACGAATTCGAAAAAATTTGGTCTTGACTTTTGATAAATATGTGATAGTTTATCACAGATTGAAAGCTCAAGAAAAATGAGTCAAACATTTTTCAATTTGTAAGAGAATTTTGTTGAAAAAATTCCTGTAAAATAAAACAGTTTTTTATAAAAAATAGTTTTCTAATGAAATCTTCAGTTCGTTTGGAAATCAAATAAAAGTAAACAAATCGTAATTTTTTTTTTCACTCAATTCAGACATAATTTTTCAGAAGAAATTCAATTAAATATTTTTGAGACAAACTTAAAGCAATTTTTACCTCAAATTTACCAAATATTGAGACCAAGAATTCGCTCGAAATTCGGGTCAAAGAAGTAATTTATAGAAAATTGTTTTGATTGGAAAAAATTGATAACAAATAGCAAACACTAAAACATGTTTTTCTCGGCAATCAATCAAATCAATCGATGATTCAAACAACAGATAATTGATTGAAAATAGAGACAAAAATATTTATTGAACACAAATTCAATACAATTGTCTTCAGAATGAAATTTGTCACAAAATTTGGGTTAAATGTCTGAATAACACAAGTCTTTGAACTTTGAAATTGATTGAAGAAAAATCTCATTTCAAACGAATTAAACTCCATATCCATTACCAGAGGAATGGCACCAAAAAAGAAATCTATAATAAAAATTCAAGAAAAATAAATTCCCATAGATTTGGGGAAAGGCTCAATGAAATTGATGTTATGCTAAATGTTTTTTCCGCCACCACTTCTGTAATGTGTGAGTCTATTATCAAAAGAGTCGATCCCTTTAACACAGAATCACAGGACTTATTGTGTGATTCCTCCAAATAGACTACAAATGATAGATGTATTGCATTAATAATTCAATAGATTCGGAGCCCAATAGAGTACTGAACTCAGAATAACTATCAGAGCGACTGTTTATGTGTGAAAAATCATTTCACATAAGAGACGAGAATTGAAAATATTTTTCACTTTTGATTTGATTTCTTCTTCTTCTGGTTATAAGACTTCTTAAGAATAAAAACAAATTACTTCTCTCTTCAATCAAAGGCTAACTTTAAATGAGTTTCCAAATGAAAAATTGTCTCAAAATTTATATAAAATTCCTTCCGTTGAATGCAAACAACGTTTTGTCCAAAAGAGAATTTACACAAAATTTTCCACTCATTTGATATTCAAATTTTGGATTCTCTTCGATACAATTGATTTGAAGCAAAATATTTGCCATAATTCTGATGTTTTGGGGCCAAAGACTTCTTGTCCTCTGCACTTGTGTTTTGATAGTTCCTATTAGTCTCTTATTTTCACAAAATATAGATAAGATTTGATGGATTATTCTATTATTCAAATAGTATATCAATTTTATTCTGTTCGCTCATACATCCCATCAGAGCAACCAAAAGGAAATACTGTTTTTGGGGACAAATTTATTCATGAAATTTGTGATTCAAAGACAGACTGAAGAAAAGAGGACTAAAAAGTGTTTTCCTCTTCTCTTAAGTCCATTGAATGAGAATTTATTTTCGTCTTATAGTCTATGAAAAGAAATGGAATAAAGAAAAGAAACGTAAAAACAGAATAACTTTTTTCTCTTCAATCCCTATATTGACGACTTTTTTATTCAAATGACTGATCGGAGAGAATTCACTGATAAATAGAAAGACAAAGAATAAAATTATTGATAAAAATGAAGAAAAACTGACTCTTCAGACAACACATCGAAAAAGAGGAATAAAAACTGTTTTGCTATTCATATAAGGGAACGGACGACGAGAATGCTGTTCAAGTGATCGCTTGAGAGCCGATTCAAAGACTATTTTCTGACACTTTTTTCAATTCTGTTGTCATGCGATCAGAGCTGTTATGATATGTAAAGGGATTGAAGCGAACAGAATAAGTCTGACTTCAGGACTGTATTAAAAACATTTTTCACTTCACTCAGAAAATAACTCTTTCGGAAAACACTATTTTCTCAAAATCTTAGATCATTTTAATAGTATTTCATAGAGAGATATAACACAAACTCATATCCAAAAAACAATTTTAATGTATTTTTTGTCGAAGAAAACAAATACCACTAAAAATAAAACAATTTTTTTAAGAAACATATTAAACAAAAGTATGTTAGATATAAAGGCAATCAAAATAATGGTCTAACTGTTGGAACTACAGTTGCGGTCAATAAACATGAGACACAGTTTTGTCCGAAAAAACAGTTTATTGTCTTAAATGTTAACAAAAACTCGAATATTAGGCAAAAATCTATTTCATTACCAAAAGAATTGTGTATTCGCTCTAAAAACTTTTGATTTGAATAATCAAATGTCTTATCCATGAAAACGGAAAACATGACTGGAGTAGATTATGAGACAATTTATTCAGCAAGGACCAGTAATGAACTAGCTTTCATAGCCTCGGTTAATGTGGGAATTTTTCTATGCTTGCTCAATTAAAAATCGGAAGTAAAGTAAACTTAATTATTATAAAACTCTGTATAAAGTGAGAGAACCCTTTCAGACATAACCCGAGTGCACAAAATCTATACTAATTAACACATTTGACTCAAAACTGTCTTCTCTTATATCTGAGCAAAATATCAAACAATTGATTACATAATAGTCGAGAGACTGAACACTAATAAACGTATAGAAAACTGTTTGCCTAATGAATTGCCCGAATATTTTGCTAGACTTTTCATAAATTAATTAATCTAGACCCAACTTTATTATATTATAACTATGTAAGGCCTGTTTTTCATTATTACACCACAGTGACCAAGCTCAATACAAAGCAATAAAAACTAAAAATTTTGTACACTTTTGTAAAAATTATTGAAATTTTATAGATTTGAATCTACCAAGATCAAATAAATTGTTTGAATTAGCAATAATGTTGACAAAATCTCTTAATTGAATGAGCACCTTGGCAATATCACTCAGATTTACTCCTGATATGGAAGTGCATTAAATAATTGGCAATAATTAGTAATAATTTATTTAACTGGTCTAACAGTAGAGTATTGCATACCTTTAGCATAAATTTTTTGCCCTGAACAAAGTTAATTTATGTGCTCTGTTCAGTTTTAGGATAGAGAGCACAGCCATAAAAATATTGTGTTATCTATTGAATCAATAAATTTGATAATTAATTAGACTATTGTCCAGAAAAATAATAGTAAATCATAAAAGTTTTGTTACGAAAAACTGAATTTTAATATAAATTTCATTTGAATTTCTAAAAAAAATCCAATTTTAGCCAAAAGTTTTTCATTTGGAAAACATTTTCATTCGGTGTGAAGCCATAAATCAATTGCCAGAAAATATTCAATTAAATAAAATTCTCATTAAATTAAAACTATTCCTAATTTTCTAATTGAATTCATCCTAGAAATGCATTTTTCACTTATTTGAATCCGAACTCTAATATTAAGAGCTTTTCATAAGAGAGAAGAAATTTCATTATAAAACTCGACTCAATATAAGACTCAATAATAATAATAATAATAATTAGACAATGAATGAGAATATATGTGAAAAACAAAAATTAATTAAATAGTTATATGGAATAGAAAAATAATTATGAGATCTATTGATATATCAGAGCACAGAATAAGAGTTAGTTATGAAAAGTACAATAATTTTTGCATTTAATTTAAGGCTCGAAAACATCTCAAACTCTCGACAATTAAGTGCTTTGAAATAAAACGACTGTTCTATGAATTTAATATATGAATTAGAGATACGAATAATGGAAGGGGAAGGGATGAGCACTTGGGATGAGCTAACTGTTTGCTCAGCACACGACCGAATTAATTAGGAAAAAGTTAGTAATACTTCTGCTCTAATTATTTGCTAAATTTTATAGACATCTTTAGCTTTTTATTACTCGTATATAACATAACACATTTGGTTGAGGGATAGCCACGAGTAGTACCACTTTTATATTGATGTGTTTAGTGAGAGGACAGCCTATTCTGTGGTATTTACGACTTCTGGCTCATCATTTGTCATCAAATGAGACTCTAATTAAACTGCTTTACACTCAGTTTTTGCAAATCCTTTTCGACAAAACCATTAGAAGAGTCACAAAAATTTTGATCACTTCTATGGAAAGCCATTTCTTGGATGAAAAATATCGATCCAAAAGACTTGACTAACAAAAGGGATATTCTTTCCATTGAAAAGTTGATATATTTTAATAATAGACTACTATTTGCGAAGAAAAGGCAAAAGCCTTAAAACAAACAGAAGAAGAAGACATCGATTTTTTATGCATAAGATTTTCGTAATTTTCTTTTGAAAAGAATAATCAAATTTAGCGAAAATAAGTAACAATTTTTCTATGGTTTGCAACTCAAGCAAAACACTTAATGAATATATGATTATTCAATTCAAAGGACTTATAATTTTGACAAACATTTCAAAGTCTGTTGAATATTAAGTAACCCAAAGACAAAAATTATAGTTTTTCCGAAAAAACTTTTCGAAACACAAATTGAATTTTCAATTAAAATATGCTTTTGTTTAGATTACTTCTAATCACAGAAAAAGACAAATAAAAAACAATAAGAAAAATAGAAAACTCTTTCTAAGAGAGGAAACCCTATTTGTCTCACTTATTATAAAAGAGTCAATTCTGTGTTTTATGTAGTCTTTGATTACAAACATAAAGCAAATCAAAAGAAAAGAGAAAACATTTTTATTGTAATTTCAGACAAAATACACGAATTTAAAGTCAATTATTTGTTATTAAAGTGAAGCAAAAGAAAGTATTCTTACATCGAATGAAAACCATTAAAATGGGAATAACTTCTTATCCGTCAGAAAAACGAGTTCTTCGCCAACAAATTCAAAGATATTGGTCTTTGGAAGTAGTCTTTGGCTCTACTCTTGGAATCCAATAATTGTCACACAAATAACATTCAGAACCGGAGAACCAATTGTGAAGAAAAGCAGAATTTTTTTCTATTAAGTGAATCCCAAAAAACTATAATAAATAATCAAATCGATTGCCGGCCAAACACACAAAACATTTGTCGGGGGCTGTGAAGCACTGGCAAAGACTTGGAGGGGCCGAACAAATCACTATTAAGTCTGTGGCTGTTTGTTTGGGAAGTGCTCTGAAAATTGTTTTCTCTTCTACTCCTTAAAGAAGAAATCCTTAAACGGATTGATCGGTGAGTGAATGGAAAGAGAGAAGAGCACAGAATAAGAACTCAGTGCCAAAACAGTGGCACAAAAGTCATAACACAATCAAATAAAAACATAACAACAATAGAGTAATAATAACAGCAAATAAAGCAAATTATTATTTCAATGGCGAGGGTCTGCCAGTAGTCCTATTCGAGTAGTTTTCTGGCCCCGAATCAAATCACTTTCACTACTCCTCCACACAAAACAAATCGCTTAAACTTACGATAATAGCACAGAATAAAGAAAGAGAGTGAGAGCACCGACTGTCTGATCGGCGAACGTCTCACAAGAACTACACTTTTTTCGCCACTTTTTTAACTCAGTGTTTGATTCGCAGTCAGTTTCGGGTATTTCTCTTCACAACAGCGGAGAGTATTTCCTTTGCATTGCATTCAACTTCTCATACGAAGAGCCAAAACATTACTGAATGAAAAAACTGTTCGTTCGACTGAACTCACACTCAACTGACTGCCAGAGCACAGCACATACACACTGAAGTGAAGAGCTGTTCTATGAGCACAGGTTTTGAAGCCGGGGCTCTGCACTGAACGCCAACCAACACTGACTGCTTGTCTGAGTTGACTAACTATTTGACAATTTGTGCGTTCAATTCATTGTTGCGTTCAGAGCACAGCCATAACAACTCAGGTGGGAAATGAACATTTTCTCTGAGCCAAGCGTTCGCCAGAGGAAGTGGTGGGTATAACAGCCAAGAGAGAGAAGCTCTAAGAATGACGAGAGAGAGAGAGAGAGAGAGAGAGAGAGAGACCAGCGCTCGGACTGAGTGCCCAAAACGCTTAGTTTACATCCAATTTTCGGTTTCTGTTTATGTGAAGTGAAATGCAATCCAAATGTTAGCGACAATTGACTGACAGGAAATCGGGTCTCGATTTTCAACAAAAGACAATTAAAATCTTATTTAAAGAGAGCTTTGAGAGGAATGGACTCCGAAATGAACGGACAAACCTATTGATCATCGGATAGAAAGGAGAGGAAACTCATTGAATTGAGGATTTTTCTTAACAAAAATCTTAAGTAAAATCCATTTTTTCATTTCATTATTATCGATAAGAAAAATGGTGTGCGATGTCGGGAGTGAAGTATCAGGAGTGCACTGGTGGTAGTCGTGAAAAAAGTAATGAACCGATAGCTCAATGAAAATGATTTTTCACAACAAAAATAATAATAATTTCTTTTTCCTCTGCTTTTCAACGGAAGACTGAATCGGAATTATTTTTGAGCCCAAACTTCGTTCCAAAGAAATACTCAAATCTTTGAATTGAAGAAAACTTTTTTAACTTAAAATCTTAAAAGTTTTTAAATCCGAAAGAAATTTAAGCAAAAAATAATTTTTTTAAAGGAGAGCAAAGTTTTCAGAAATCATTTCCTGAAGACTAAAAATATTATTCGAGTAAAAAATTCACTCAAGAAATACATTCAGAAAATATTTCTAAAAAGTTTTTTGCTTTACTCAAATGAAATTCAAGTTTCAAAAGTTTCAAATAAAAAACATTTTAATGAAATATTAAAGCAATAAAACAAAACAAATATTTTTTAATAAACAAAACGACGAAATGAAAACAAAAATTCAATTTCTGTAAAACCACTGGACTTTTGGTTCCAGGAATTCGTTTAATAGATAATAATTTTCACGTAAATTATTAGTCGAGTCAGAGCTCGAGAGTGAAAACACTTTCCGAGTCAATGAGCCGATACCTAAACGCCGCTAAGAAATTGGTTGCACCGGCATATTTCTCTCCTTAAGGGTAGTGAAGGAGGAAAGGGAGGCCTGGGAGTCAGTCGGAGGCACTCGAGTCGTAAAAGGAAGCGCACGGAACTAGAAAGAGATAGAGAGCGCAGAGGGCCATAAAAACTTTAGTGAGAGCACTACCTACTGATAGCATTGCCTGTCCTCTCAATAAGCGATAGGAGATTCGGTAGAACACACACACAATACAATGGTTTGGCCAAAAATAATAGTTATGCAACACTTGACAGACCAAACACTTGACTTTCGATTGTGATATTCATTGTCTGAACAATACTATTGTCTCTCATCTATATTACGGATAATTTTTCAAACAAATCATTTGTTTGACTATTTTTGTGTTTCCTCTCATTAGTCGTTTGAAAATTTCGTTTTGAATCAAAAATCGTATAATTTTCTCACTAATGAGACAACTCTTGAATTGAATTATAAGAAAGTTTTTTCTTTTCATTACCTTTCGATTCAACGATTGTCTCTTCAAATCGGTTTCGCTTCAGACGAACGGATATTATCTGTAAATTAGAAAAATATGAAAATTTTAGTTAAAAGTTAATTGATTTTCATTTTGTTTGTTATAAGGATATATTGATTACAAAAATTAATCCCAAAAAAACATGAATATTATCCCATTTTCTGAGAAAAGTCTTAACACGTGTTGTGATTAATAGCGTTATTACGATATCAGAGAATAACACAAATGATTATTAAGAGTCGTTTAACATTAGTTTAACCCAAAGTTATTATAATAATAATAAAGTCTAATAAACATAAAACTCATTTTGTTTAACAGAATATGAGGAGTAGAATGAGAGGGAAGGGATGCAAAAAATCAATCTTTTTTCCACTCAGTAGATAACCCTCTGAAAGGAGAGGAGAAAAAAGTAATTTTTAAATTGAAAAAAAATCAGAGGAATTCCTAAGTTTAAAGTCAAAACACAGGGATGAAAGTTCAAACATTGTTGAGAAGAGTGAGGAAAGGGAGAGATAGATAGCCTCTACTGATGATAGAGCTGTGAACCAAGTGATACACCAGTATTAAAAAGTGTGTCGGGGTTTAAGGGCTAATAAAAAAGGAGAGGTTTTGACAAATGATAAATTGTAGTATAAAAGGGAAAACATGTTGAAAGTGAGCAAAAGTTGTGCTCACATATAACCAGCACATGTCTCACACCGACCTAAGAGCAGGTCTTCGGTTATTGTCTGAAGTTTGGGTGAGATTTCGCTTTTTTATTAAGGAGAGAGAGAGAGAGAGAGAGAGAGAGAGAGAGAGAGAGAGCGATCCAACGATGAGTGTCTTACATGAAATTTGTTCTATGAATTGAAATTTTGAGTCTCTCCTTCACACAGAATAATAAAATAGAAGAGAGTTGTTGTCCTTTGAAAGGAAAAAGAAGAAGAAAAGGGATTCTAAGATCGCGTGGATTCGCGTGTCATTGAAATCAAGTGAATCCTAAGTAAGTATTACTTACACTGTATTTGACATAAAGTTGATGTCAAACACTTTAAAAGAAATATTCTTTTTATAAATTCATTTCATTTGCCTGACTCTGACTCTTATGGTAGGAATGGTTGCCAAATGTCATAAGTTTGTTAACAGTATATCTAATCTCAAGACTTGAGTGGATTTTTCTTCTCTCCAGAAATCTCTGGAAAATTATTCGAAGATTTTCTTCAAAAATCTTAACTCGATTTTCATCTAAAAAGAGTGTTCACTGGATTTCATTCAACTCCTGATTACTATCTCATCATTTGAGCAGAATTTTTCAATTTTCATAAAATAAGATCATTTTATAGCTAAACGTCTACTAAACTGGAATAAAATTAAGGCGAAACTTAATATTCCTCGATAAGAGTCGACATTAAATTAAATACCATTTACTCCAAACGTAATATTTTTTTTCAGCACTCAATTGGATTAAAATAAAAACAAAATTATCTCAAAATCTAAACGAAACCCAATATTTTGATGACATCTCTATTACTGATCGCAGGAAATAAAACTCAAATTAATTTTCGCTTCAAATCTATACATTTGAATATCAGATAATCTGAGGCACAGAATAAGACAACCGCTTCTCTCGCAGACAGAAATCCATTAATAAATGAATGGATGAAAATGCAAATCAATTATTCATCAAAATTAATGACTAATATCTGTCTCTAATGTCGAATAAAAATATAAAATATTAATATTTGATTAGAAGTAGTGTCAGTTTTTCATTGATTGGCGGCACACCTGTTATTCTGTGCGATAATCATTTGTCACTAAATTAGTCTTGATTTCCAGGAGTCGACACCTGATTCAAGCAAATGGTCTTTTGGATAACTGCACAGAATGAACTCGGAATGTAATCCTTTCCAGTGCTGTAAATCAAAAGGAAATATATTAAAAATCTAAGTGTTGTAGACATTAGTGTTGATTCTCTAATTTGTGTCATATTCTGTGCCGAAGACATGGCTGAAGTCGTTTGTCATTTAGCACTCGACACAAGTCATCAAAAATAACGGTTTCGTCGCAAAAGTCTATTTTGATTTGAGTTTAGAACAATTTTTTTCTTTCAATTTTCTGTTCTCTCTATTAATGGAAACCTTTCTTAAAGCTCATGAAATACTCGGTAATTGTCAGTCAAAGAGTGTGAGTCCTCACGAGTGCCGACCAAAACATAAGACGCGAAACACAACAAAATTAAATTACATTCACTTTCATTACTATTGCTTCTAATGTTTTGTCTGTTTTTATTATAACTCGAATTGTATTTTGTTATTGAAATATCTGTTAAGAGAAGTATTACTACCGATTGGAAGCACAGAATAAAAGTGAAAAACAAAAATTTTCTTTCGCTCAAAAAGTGCTTCAATTCCTAGAAATGCCAAACATTTCTTCGCTTCCATGTTCTAAGACAGCAATTAAAATAGGATGTTCAAGCTCTTTTTCAATAGGTTAAATGTCAACAGTATTGTACAAGTTGCCTAATGTATGGATACCATGTTAATATCTAGAAACACCTTGTTATGCCTGATTATTAAACATTGATACGTTTCTTCGTTCAAAGACCAAGGAAGGTTAAAATATAAATTAAGATTGGTCATACAAGATAAGATTGCTAATTTAATCAGGAAGGCATTTATTCTCATCAAACGACCAGGATGTTCGGTTGGCAGCCTTTGCGCATCTCTGCATAGAAATGATGAGAAAAAGTGTGTTTTGTTTTGTTTTTTGTGTCAAAACCTTTCCTTCAAGACTAAGAAATGTTGGAAATCATTGAGTAATTAAATAAATTTTTTCCTGTCTTAGACTTTCTCCCAGTATTTCACTGCGAAATATAATTAAACTTAAATTGCAATCAAAGATCTCTTAAATTAAGAGCAATTTAGTGCACAAACTATGAGAAAAAACACAAAAAAATATATGATTTTCAGTTAATTGCAATTCGAGTAAAACAAAAAATATATTGAATAATGAGATGTCTTTAGAGGGAAAGCCTCTGAAAATTATATTATAAATAGGCCTAAAGGCAGGGCACAGGACAACATTAAAGTTGATAAATGGCAGTTTTGATTTGACAATTACTTAGCTAAAACACCCCCTCCTAAGCCTTTCAGGTGTGGGCATAACATACCCGTGCCGTACAAATCTAATCTGACATTTCCTGATTTCAAAGATAATTTATTTTCATAGAAGATATTTATTTTTGTTACTCAAAGAAAACAATTTATGAAATTTTATTAAAAATCTTATTTCTTCCAAATAATGAGCTCTTCTGGTGAGGAATAAAATGACCTTAACTTCAGTGATGTGAATGATCTGAATCAAGTGGGAAATGTGGGAAATTCAGACAAAATAAATGGGAAAATAAGAGAAACAAATAATTTGTAATCGATTGGCAATTATCTGAAACTAATATCTCAAAAGACTTGTTGTGATCTCTGCTCACAAGAGAGAGAAATATATATTAAAAGAGAAGAAACACTATTTTCACAAATAAATTGAATGAGATTTCAATTACCACTCGATTGTATCAAAACTAAGGGTCAGTCCTCACTATTCGACTAATTGAATGAATTGATGCAAAGCATGAGTGCGGACCAAAACACCAGAATTATTACTTTCTTTTGAAAATCCAATTCAATACTAATTCAATATAAGAGCACAGAATAAGTGGTAAATATTCGGACTCTTCTCTCCGATCGGATCTAAGAGTGAAAAGTGGAGAGCATTGAAAGGAAAGCCAATGAAAAACAAGTCATCTCTTGTTAGCACTTCTCATGTCATATGATTTTTCTTATTGAAACAGAATAATACAGATGAGCACAGAATAAGAGGAAAGTCGTGATTCAAAATCAAACGCAAAGTCCACACTTGTCTTCAAAGTCACAAAAAAAACTTTGAATTTGTATTATATTCGAAAATAGAGCCAAAAAGCAAAGTATAGCACATCTCTGACGGACAGGAATTGTTGCGCATCACTGGCATTGCGTTACACTTATTGTTATTATTATTATCATTAGTTTTTTTAAGAGTTATTTTATTCTAGTTTTCCATTCTTTCCGCTTCGGTATTGAATTGTAAAGAACAGAATAAAATGAACAGAACATAGGCTTTTTGAATAAGAAACCCAGTGAGAAAGTGAACAAGGCACAAATTGAAAGAGAAAACGCTTTTTGTTCGAGTGCAACGCCCCTACAATTGCCAGCAGAGAGGAATCGCACAGGTATAAGCACAGGTACTTGTGTTTTTTGGGCTTTTTTGTGTGCCATTTGTTGCAAGGACCTTCTCAACCATTGAATTGGACACTTCAATAATTTTCTTTCAATATTATTATTATAAGTTATTTAAGTTATTGTTTGTTTGAAATACCGGTTTCTCGCACTTCAATACTGTTCCCCACTTTTCACTACTTTTTATGTCATTTTTGTTATCTTAAGAATCGCTCAAAATTTGAATCAAATAAATGGAATATATTTTTAGATAAAAAGATAACAAAAAATGTATTTATAAGACATGACTTAAAATATTTTTCTTCGGAAAAATGCTTTTTTAAACTCAAAGCAAATATGTTTTGAAACAAATCTAAAACGAAATTCAATTTGAATTAAAAATTCAAATAATTATTTGCATTTCAAGAGTTATTTTTGAGGAAAAAAAATATCTTAAAATAGTTTGAAATCAATTGAAAATTAAAACCAAGAAATCAATCAATTGATGAGAAATGAGAGTCACTTCCAAAAACATGTCTGAAAATTGAGCTCAAATTCATTTCAATGAGAATTTTAATTAGTTTTTAGTAAAACATTTTGTTTTCACAACAAATATGCAAAAAATTCTTGGCTCCGAAAACATCATATTCTTAATGAAGAGAATATTTCAAAAGATTTGATAAATTATTTCAATGATATTCAGCTCTTAGCGGAAAAAAAAGTTAATTAAATCGGTGGCAGAGAAACGACTTATTTGGAGTCAAAGAACAGCACTTCTAATAATAAAACCCAAATATATTAATCTCTCGAATCGAGAAAAACAAATTGACTTCGAATTAATTAAACTAAGAATCGACTCAAAACACAAATACCCCTTCAAGTGATTGCACTGTTTGTTCGTCTTTAGGGATGGCCACTGGCCTCCAAATAACGTTATTAGCAAGTTACATTTAATTGGAATCCGCCAAATTCTAATTAACACATTAACAGCCGAATCAATACAAAATTGGTCAAGATCGATTGAATAAATATTCAATGAGCAATAGAGATCTGAATGGAAACGAGCTTGGTTATACCAAATTACATAAGAATAATCACTAGAGCCTTGAAATTATAATCAAATTCTTTGATTGAATAAAGTTTATGCAATTTTTCTGCAAATAATTCTCATTTTGTTGGAGTCAAAGAAGTCATTGGATATGACCATGCTCAAAATAGCTTCACTTCGAGCTGAATAAACAGCAAATCTCTTAACTAATAGAAAATATTTATCTTTGACTTCGAAAGCAATGAATGAAAGGATGTCTAAAAAGGAAGAAATAAAATCAACTCAAAGGCAAAGATCGCAAAAGAAATGAAACAAAAGACAAAAACAACAGAAAAAAGTCAAATAATTCGCCAGAAATATATCGATTTCATGGAATATCTTTAACGAAAGGACAAAATGTTGAATTACTTTGGATTAGATTAAGTCTTGCGATAAAAATAAGTTTTTATTGTTTTTTAACCTCACTTTTGGAACAGATTTTCACATATCACGTGATTAACACAAATGGCAAATATCAGCCGAATTTCCACATTTAATGAAATAATTTTAGTTAAATATTTACTAAAAGTCTATTTTATCAACTAATTAACGAAACGGTAATTCACTGAGTGTGAAAAGTAATCATGGTAATAAACTATGACTGATAATCTGAGTTACAGTATTTGTGAACAGCCCTCTCCTGGGTATCAACGGCTATACAATCAATAGTTAGAGATTTAAGACTTTTCTCTATTATATTGTTTAGAGTTTGGTCTCTGCCTCTCCCTCTCCCACTGGCATCCCTTTGCCACTAATACTTGTGCGGGGAATCCAAATGTTAAGATAGTTAATAAAAAATGGTTTGTCTTATCAGAAGACAGGACTTCCCTTCAGAACAGCGAGAATTCAGAACTGAATTGAATTGTTTTCTCTGAAGAAAACCAACGATTGTTTCAGAATTGAAATCAATTTTTCATTTTGTTTGACTTTCTTTAACATTAAGTCCTCTAAAAAAGTAAAACAAAATTCACTGAAATTTTTTTTTTCTTCTTCTGAGCATTGATTTGAATTTTAATATAATTTGAGCCGATTTTTCTCTACTCGAGTATTATATAAACATTAGCACAGAATAAGAAGAATAAGAAATTAACATAAAATAAACGCCGATTTTCTTCATCTTTTCTATTCTTGTTATTCAAATTCTTGAGTCGTCCCAACTCTACCCTTCTCTTCGTTATTGTGATTAATTATTACGATTGAGTAAAACATTTCCTCCCTTTCCCTCATTCTGAGCGAAAAAAGAGAGGAAAACTATTCTTTAGTTTCATTTAATTTAATGGTTTTCATAAATCAAAATATTTTTCATCTTCTTTAAGAAAATAACGAATCATTTTAATGAATAATTCATTGATTTTTGTTTCAAACAATTATATGTTTTTATCTTAAAAATAATTAATTAAATAATTCAATAGAAAATCAATTTTGAAAATCGATTTCTGAATTGAAATTCATTATTGAAATGAAATCTTCAGAAATATCAGTGATTTCGTTCAATAAACATGTTTTCCAATTATTTAGCCATCAATTTATTGATAGATCACTTTATCGCAAATGAAAAGGTAATTATTATTTCATGAATTGATTCACAAACTATTTGATTGTTGAGTTGAAAATTGATTTATTCAAAGAATTAATTGAAAGGATTTTGATTTTGAAAGAACAAAATTAAATGAATTATTGATGTTTCAAATGAAACGGATAATTATTATGAAATTATCACTGAAATCAGCAAGATTATCAAGGCAAATTATCATCTCTAATGAAAATCTGAAACAAATTAATCAAAATTTAATGTAAATTCAGAATAATTTACTCAATCGCGAAATCAATTCCTGGATGGTCTGAATAATTGAGAAAAGTGTCCTGGCTAACAGTTCAGAAGCTAATCGCTGAAAGAGACCAAAGAATAAAATTTAATAGTTTTCGATAACTCGTGAATTGAATCTCTAATGAGGAATAAATGATCAATTTGTCGAATAATTCCAGAATTTTCTTGGATTTTATCTCAAAGAAAGAGTTCGCGAAAAACAAAAACAAAAAATTCTTATTATCGAAGGCTTTGCTGAGGAATATCATTAAGACTACTAATTATTCAACAAAAATAAAAATATATTTGTCTCTCAGGAAAAGCTAAAAATCATTATTTCCTTCAAAACTTAATTATCGATTGGAGACAAGAAAAGACTCAATAATGGGATTAAACTCGAGGAGTGACTCAAACATATCAAGAAATAAGTCTTCAATTATAACAAAGATTTTATTTTACACAAAGAAAATTAGATTAAATCTCCGACAGAAATAAAAATGTTCCGGCTATTTTATCAGACAATAATTGTATGATTAGAATCAAATACTTTGATTAAAATATGAGCTTGTAAGTCTTGAATTGGTTGAGAAGAGTCAACTAGATGTCAACTATTATCTAATAGTACTGTTTTGCAGGTTCAAATTGAAAAAATATAATTACTAACCATTAAAATGTGAAATAAAAACGAATTTAATTTAAAATGTATTCGCATTTAATTGAATTTGAGATTTGAATGAAACAAAAAATGATTTCATTATCTGAAATGGTTTGAGGAATAAGAGTCTAATTCATAAAAAAGATAAAAAAGGATTTATATAATCACAGATGGATTCAAATGAAAATAAATTAATGTTTTATTTATTTTACTTTGAGTACAGTATAGAGAAAAATGTATGAAAAATATCGATAATATTTGTAATTGAGATCAAAAGATAGCAAACATTCAAATGCGAAGAATAAGAGAATTATCTCTAAATACAGGACTGAATGGCAGAGAATATAATACTTTTATTTGACTACTAATTAGGTCGCGCTGTAAGGGTCGGGTAGTGTAGGGTCTGTTGCGTAAGTAATGGCCAAATACTATTCATATCAAAGTATGGGAACCTATTTCTCCCATCAAATATATCTTTTCTATCCGTTCTATTTGAGGGCTAATCCTCTTTACTAATTCTCTCTCTCTCTCTCTCTCTCTCTCTCTCTCTCTCTCTCTCTCTCTCTCTCTCTCTCTCTCT
>JAQGBD010001386.1:0-16447 GCA_034698165.1 Punctoribates punctum | reverse complement strand
TCTCTCTCTCTCTCTCTCTCTCTCTCTCTCTCTCTCTCTCTCTCTCTCTCCCCTGACTTTGAGCTCAATGTCTGAATTATTGGCAGTGAATACGAATGAAAATACTTTTGTTTGACTCAATTTGTTGGATAAGCGAGAGCTCAGAATTCAAGTTTAGAAAGTAAAACATCTATTCTTTAGTCAAAGCGATCCACCATGCGCACTTTTCCTTTCAATAGTGGCCTATTTTGGCCAATGTTTGCCTATGATAACAATTGAATGCAATGTGACTGCTTAGTGATCTATTGTCCAAGTTAATTTGAATTGTCAAGAAAATAATTGAACGAATCCTTTGAAAAATACTGAAATTCGATATTTCGTTGAATTTATTTTCGAATTGAAAAATAGTAATAAAATTGATTCGATTCATAGCAACGGCTGTCCAATAGTGTGTTCGCCAGCAAAGAGTCGTTGCTAAGAACATCACCAAAACTGTTCCGCAAAGTTGATAAACCAGTTAAAAAGCAGTCTCCGTGTCGTCACAAAAGCGGTATTACGTATTAAACTGGATTTGCAGAGTGTGTACAACCAGTCAATCCAAATGGTGTGAGCGCTGCCACAAAAAAATTGTGTCTCTCTCTCAGTATGACTAATAACTTGATAGACTAGTTTACCAAATGATGAAATCATTGGTATTATAAACAACAAGTTTTTTCTGACTTCAATTCTAATTCAACGATAATTTTTTGCGTTAAAAAACACTCTTTTAGTCTTCATTCGTGTTATCCGTAGATTTATGTATGAATTTGTTGGGAAAACTACTCCAGTAAACAACATTTTCTTCAACTTATCCACCAATTAATTGACTGAATAATTATATTATTAAACGCATTCCTATCCATCAAATCTGTTTTGATTGGATTTCCATTTCTTTTGAGAGAAATTTATTTTTGTTTTTGTTTTCGGTTAAAAAAAAATATATTTTTGTGTATTATTTGTTGATATTTGTGATCAAAATGAGTGACAAGAGTTTTACATTTAAATTAGTTAAATATTTATTGATCGCCAAGATTTGTGTCGGTATTGTCTTCTCGTTCATTGTTCTCTTCCTATTCATTGTAATGACTTCACACAATTCAACCGATGGTAAGACCACTGGTGTGCCCGCAGAGGACGACCTCCTATACTATCACCACAACGATTCCAAGTCAATGGACAGTAAGTCGCATCCAAGTAATGTTTTTTTTATTGCTTTTTTCGGAAAACTTTCCTCAAAATATCCATTGATTTCGTCAACAGATAAGTGTTTTCCTGAGAGCCATGACTTGAGACTCATTTGAATGAATGCTTTTTTATTTGATTTACGTTTTTATGTAATAATGACAACAATAATGTTGAACACAATTATGATTAATAACGTAATAGTCTATTAGTGTATGACTTCATTGTTTTTTGTTTTATTGAACTCATGAGCCTTATTGAAGTCTGAGTCATAACTTGGGCGACGATTTTATTTTTAGCATGGTAAAAACAGAACACACCTTGTTTACGCCTGAAAATAACAAGATAAAAATAGGTTCAATGATCGCCGAATATGTTTTGTTATGAGTTTCCAAAATTTTCTATTCTTAATGACAATTAAAAATCTGCAGACGAGGAAACTTTTAGCAGGAATATAGTCACAGACCTTGACTTTATTGAAATTAAGGATTCATTTGAGTTGAGCCAAACCCCGACACTATCTTATCGCAGAAAATAATTAAAATTAATTTTGGCCAAAATTTTATTCAATTACCTCAGGTTCTGATTTAAATTATTAGGTTGTCCTCAAAGGGAGCCAATTGTTTGCTGCAATTCAGTTCACTAATACCCGGATTAATCTGTTTTCAATACCTATCAATTATTTTGCAAATATAATCGATTTTATTAGAATTGATTAAAACTTTTTTATCAAATGTAGAAATATTTTTGTTTTTCTTATCTGAGATTCGGTTTATTTTTAGAATCATATCAATAATCTGGTGATAAATGACTCGGTAAATGACATAATTCTAGTTCGATTAACGATTAATCAAGATAAATTCATTGTCCAAAAGGGTAGTCCCAATAAACTCTGAATTGAACTCTGAAAATATGAATCAATTGAATTGAAATATATTTTGCGTGACTTTAATATTAAGTTTTAAATTAGAAAATGTTTTTCGAAAAATTATTTAAAACAAAACTCATAACTGAAGGCATTTATGTTTTTCTTATTTAAAAAACAAACAAATTTTTGAGTAATAAAAGAGTTTTATAAACTCTTTTTATGATTAAATTTTTCATTCAATGTTTTATTATTCAGTTAATGGATTAAGTGCTGAAAATTGAGTAATTTTGCTGAGAAATTGGAACAATAGCTTATATTACAAGTGAAAATTACCTTGCTTATTTTGCATAATAGACTGGTGTTTCCCAGTATAGTCTGATAATAATGGAAAATATATTAATTCTGGGAATAAAACTCTGAAATGACATTAAATTTGAGACCTAATAGATAATATTTCGGGAAATTTGATCATTAAAATAATCTTTTAGCCTAGATTATTTTTATTTATTTCGATGTCTCTGATGAGTTTACTTTGCTTTTGCTTAGATTTATATAATGTTTTTGTTTTCTTTTATTCACCTGTTTTTCCATTGAATAAGAAACCATTTCTTCAATTATTTACAGCAATTTAACAAATGAAAAGATTCATCTTTCATCAAACTATCCTCGGTCTTATTCAAACATTTGAGGCCTTAAATAAACGTTAATAAAAATCAATTCTTGTTTTGAAGTCAGTGTAAGGAAAAAATGGTTATTTAATGTCATCTTTAATATTATTTATGGCTCTCTGTGTTTGGTCTCAATTTGGTCTCATTCTTGTATTCAAACTAATAATCTCTTATTTCTTGAGGTCTTTAACCAAATAAGAAATTATTTCATTGAATTTGTGATCAAATAATAACATTCATAGACTATAAACCCATTTAAAAGTTCTCTGTTTATCACAAAATTAATCTCAATTTCTGTCAAAGAGAGAGAGAGAGAGAGAGAGAGAGAGAGAGAGAGAGAGAGAGAGAGAGAGAGAGAGAAACTTCCCACAAAAAAAGTGATTGAATTTGTATTCAATTCTTTAAAGTAAACTTGAAATTAATCTTGTTTGTTTGGTCCTAATCTTTCTTGATTTTAAAATCGAGCCGTCATATGCTTCCATTAGTCTATTTATACGCTGTTTAACAGTTAGGGGATTAACCAAGCTTAAAATAACTGTCAAATTTAATAAAAGGCCAAAACCTGTCACATGTCATTTTTCACGAGTAATTTTTAAAAAAAGAAATAGCTTATTGTCAATTGACCATGATCGATTATCCATGAAATTGAAAAAATAAAGTCAATCATTTATGGACCAACCAGATACATTTCACTAATTGAATTGTTGTTTAGTTTAACTAAAAATTAATTTCCTCTTCAATACTAGACTTAAGGATATCCCTCCAATAGCTTAACTTTGAATTAACCACATCTTAATCCGAAAATATGAACAAGCTTAACTCAACCGGTGTTTGTAGACATAACACCAATTAGTGTTTTCCTGACATTTCAAATCCTTCCTGGTATTTATCGAAAGCCAAAAAAGAGATTACATAACAAAATAATTCAAAGAACTTTCAACTTTTCTAACCCTGTGTTTAGTTATCAATGGATTTATTTCTAACGAGAATTTTGCGACAGAATTGCGAAATGAAAGCCTTTTGACTAATATTTTGATTTCCTATTTCTCAATAGAATCGATGTTAGGAATAGTGGTGTCTTTCATAGCCCTCGAGATTCTGATCCAAATCCTGGGCCTAATCGGAGTGATCAGAGGAAATGTGATTCTGCTCTTGATATTCGGTGTTTTGGTATCGTTGGGATCACTGTTTGAGTTCGTCGCCATATTTACATACGATGGCAACGCTCTGTTCCTCATATACTTCACGTTTCTATCGGTTCTAGTCTTTGTCTACATTTACATCCTTCGTAATGAACGGCAACAACTTCCTCGAGTACACTACATACCGGCGCCGACCAATCCTTACAGTTATAGTTATTTCCCTCAACCGAATTCACTCCTTTTCAAAGAAAATGCTGACGTCTAGAGCCCTGTCCTTCCATTTGTAGATCAAATCTGTATTTTATGTAGTCTTTCATAATTTGTAAGCATTTCTAACTTAAATATTTGTCTAATATTTCAGACTTTAGTTTTTTAGTCAAAAGTATATTAATTTTTTAGTCTTTTGTTTTATATATAAATTATTTATCATTAATTAAGAAAATGTTTTTGAGTTTAAAGTATTCATTGAAAATCTGTTGAATAAAACATTTTGAAGACATTTCATACCTTTGTTTGCGTTGAAAATTCATTTTCGAGGAAAATGTTTTCACAATTCGTTAATTGAAAACAATTTACTTCCGTTCCGTTGACTCAAAAATCTATTATTCGAGATGTGGTTCAAAAGGAAAACAAATTGTTTTTCAAATGCTTTTTATTCGGTTCTCAATTCATTACAAAAATTCTTATATTGGTTTCAATGAATTGAGAAAAATTTATTCGGATATTTGTAGGAATATTTGGGTGATTGGGGGCGTCGCCGATGGAGAGCCCTCTCTTTAAATCACTTGAAGGCAATGGTCGACCAATCTTTTGAAGACCGGCTTCAGAGGATATCCTTCATTGAGCGGAATATAAGGGGAACGCATAGATAGCTGGCGATAGTTATCCCCATTTAGATTGAGATCATTTAAATTGGTTGAGTGCTTAATAGTCTCGGCTGTTATGAAGCGACTGTTCCGCACATTATTCAATAGTTTGCCTGAAATGGAAAATAAAGACCAAAAGTCGTCTCAATTATGACATCAAAAGTAATTGATATTCAAATCATAATAGAAATCAGAGATTACTTGTGTTCGCATTCAACCAAAACTGTTGACTCTTTCCGCCATTCAATGGCTTGGAATTCAAATTGGTTTCGGAGATCATTATTTGGTCACTCAATTAAGACAATACTTCTGTTGATTATCGGTGAGAATCGCAGATAAAACTGTTTTGCTGTCGACAAATAGCAGACAAAAAGACAACTTTAGACAACTATCAACTTTTTAAAAGAGCAAAATAAAAAGTTTGCTCAGCTCTTAATGATTAATAGATTTTTATCTTATAATTTGAACGAATAGAAAGATCTCCGATATTAGAGTCACAACTGATGAGTAGAAAAGTTTTTGCCTCCACTCGATTGCATTGATTTCATAGAAAAATATCAATAAAATATGAATTTTCAATCGCCTCAAAATTCAACTGACCTTGCATTTGATTTTCTATTACACTTACATTCTATTAAATGTCATATCAATTATGAAACTCATGATTAATACAAATGATTTATAAATAGTGAAAATCTTATTATTATTATTAATCTGTTCTGAAAAATGTCTAATTAATTGGGAATTTCCATCAAATTTAATGAAATTTATTCAAAAAACAATTATTATAAAAGTCTTTTGAATTTCAAGTTTTATATTAATTTTTATCCAAAAAATCTTATCTAATATGATATCAATGAATAATAGATGAAGTCTTTGGACACATAAGTGAAGAGTTTTCTGTTTTTGACATTTAATGAGTACTTATTTTCAGAAAATATTTAAGAGTTTTGTTGATTTCCATAAGTCTCTGATCCGTAACAGTTAACAAACGGTTGAATTCGTGTCAATTCCCACTCAGAATACTTGATGTCAAAATAATCCTGGTTCAAATCATAAGGGATCTGTTATTTGATTCTCTTACTCAATATACTGGTTTTTGCCTAGAGCATTCATAATGTATTATCAAGACTTCAATTTCATAAAATAGAAATTTCCTTAAAATTAATTATTTTCTGATTAAAACTATAAATTGTTTAATATATTCAAATATGAAATTCATATTATGTTTATTTAAGCAAGGTACAATCCAAGGACAAAGGTACTTTTGGACAAGTTCAAACCCTTAAATATAACAGGGTAAATTCTGAAGCTATGAATCTTAGAACTGGTGAGCCAAGAAATCAATAATCAAGTTAAATTAGACTATGCTTTATCAATGTAAAATTATCATGCAAAATAATCTTCTTCCAGATAAATATTCCATTTAGTAATGAGGTCTGGAATTTCATATATGATGTGATCAGATGGACTAAAAACAGATACACGAAGGTAATCTAGATAAAATGCTTTAAATAATTATTATCAATATTTATTATTTTTCTGAATTAAAAACTTTTTAAAACCAATTAAATAAATTGAATTCAAACCGCGGTTGAAGTCAGACGTCATTTGTGTTCAGTTTTATTCAATGTTTACATCAGTTTTGAAATTAATGTCATTTTTAAAAATAAATCAATGATTAGTCAGAAATGGATAACTGTTTCCAGTGTTTTGTCGAAATTGATTCACACAAATACGATATTGAAATCCTTGAAGACATCAGTTCCGTCTGTTTTGAAGACATTTTTACAAAAATACGTCAAATAATCAAAATAGCTCTCAATGAAGACATCGTCTTCGAGAACAACATTTTTGAGGTCTGTTTTGATCTCTGATTTCATTTGTCAAACAATTAACAGATCTGTTACTTACTTCAGGTCTTAGACAACAATAAGACAAAAGGATATCTTATCGATTCGTTCGGCCATTTTGTCAAACACTTGTCGACAATCCGTATTCATCGGAATCCAGTCATTCCAGTGGTTTATGACAACCCTCTTATTATTCCATATTTTTGTCCACAAATTTTGCCCTCAAATGAGATCTCAAAGAGTGAACTGATTCCTCACGAATACTACTGTGACTTCTGTCCACAATTGGTCGACAAAATAGATCCGAGACTTAAGAAAATAAAACTAAACCTCAACTTCGAGTCATATAAACGATACTCAGACCTAATGTCGACAATAAAAGAGATGTCGGACTCAAACTGCGACAGAATTACCGAATATCAGTGGCTTAATGTCATTCCCTATAAGATGAGGGCTTTTGGTTACAATCAATGTTCCCCTAAATTATGGAAAAACTGTTACGAATTGTTTCTCAAGAAATATATCGAAGTATTTCATCGAATGTTAATTAATTCCTAAGTTTTGTGATTTAACTCAAATTCATTTGACAGGTAATGGATGTATCGCCCAATCGGTTCGTCGCCTGCAGTCTATTCCCTTTCTTTCACGAATACAATTACTTCCGATTCGATGCAAACAATTCTGACAATTATAAGAAAATAATGGATTTGAGGCAAAAGATGGACAAAACAGAGATCATTCCCACAGTCGTTCCTACAGTCGTTCCCACCGTCACCACAGAAATGACCAAAAAAGAGAAGAAAACTTTCAATAAACTCGTTAAAAGACTTGTCGACGAAGAAGAGGACATAAAAGTGTATCACCTGATCGTTCAATTGATAGACCATGGGCAAATCTATAAGAAGAAGTCAAAGAAAAAATGGATAAAAATTTCTGAGACTCTCAGTAAATATGGGTTTTCCTCAAAAATCTATTGTTATACGAATTGTCGCGAAAAGTTCTTCGCTTTGTCTGCC
Organism: Punctoribates punctum; assembly: GCA_034698165.1. Lineage (NCBI taxonomy): Eukaryota > Metazoa > Arthropoda > Arachnida > Sarcoptiformes > Punctoribatidae > Punctoribates > Punctoribates punctum. The sequence goes on along the minus strand of JAQGBD010001386.1, from coordinate 8,834 downwards.
TTTTACGCACAGGTATTAGAATTTGCCATTTATTGAGTCATTCCTTTTCTAACTTAAACTCTATTCCCTTCAGAACTACAACAAACTGAACGGCAATTTAGAGCCAAAATTACAGCAAATTTTTGATTTATTCAAAATTGTCCACATTTTGGACTTTACAAAAGTCTGGAGTTATTCCAATAGCACACACTCTCTGCTGAGGAAACTCTCCCATAAGGAGGACATCAAACAATATTTGGCTGATTTAGAAAACAGGAAATTAAAGTTTGAAATACGCGACAGAAATGTCTCCAAAATTAATGTAAATAATAAATGATTTGTATTTCGTTTGAATTAATTGAATTGTTTTGTAGTCTCAGCCCATCATTGACTCAGACCTGAGAGCTGTTGATATGGATTTAGAAGATCTCGTCGTCCAACAGATGAGTGGCATTAAACCTGTGATTAACAGTATTTCGAGTGTCAGTCCTCCGCAGCAGTCCTATAGTTTTGGACAACAGTCCGTTAGAAGAGTTCCTCCGACTGATCCCCGACTCAATCGTAGGAATTGTGTGATATCTGTACCCAATGGACAAACGATGGTCTCTCTTAACAGAAGTTTAGTCAATTATGAGGACATATCAACAGATATCGAAACCGTCACTAATGTCAACACAAATGGATGCGAATCGAGTTCAACAGTTTCCAGTCAAAAGTCATTACAAACACCTGTCCCTCGACTCGATCCCCGTTTGAATCGTATTAACGCAAAGAAAACACAACCAAACAATAAATCAGTAGCAGAGGCTGTGCCCACACAACACACGGCTACCAATGGTCTGCAAAGTGTAACCAATTCGCCAAACATATCAAAAGAAAGTCATTCCTCAGATTCAATACTTCCGACAAAAACTATTCGCTCTGTTTTTGATCCAAAAATTAAATCTAATGTTAAGCCTAAAGATAAAGACATCCCTCAAAGGGATGATATAATTATTGAAAGAATAGTAAAACTCGAGCCAATCATTCCTAAGTCATTCGGCTTAACTCATTCGGCACAACCATCCAGTTCTTCGAGGGATCCCCGGCTTAAGCGTAAACTCGAACAACAAAATAGCGAACAATTGAAACAATCCAGTGTTGAGTCCTATCCTCAGAAACATAACAAAAAACTAAAAATGACTCCAATCGAAGGCATTTGAATCGAAAGTCAATCAATTGTGTCGAGACCTCGACCTGTATTCTCCCGTTTGGCCGAAATTAATCCAAAATAAATACGATTTAATCGAAATAAAGTCTTTATTCGGGTTTTCGGACGAAAAAATAATACAATAGAAAAACGATTTTCGATTAGCGAAATATATAATAAGTGGCGCCCCTTTCAATTGTTGTCATAATTCTGTTTTGTTTATCAAATTCTTTAATCATTTTATGTTTTATTTTTGTTTCGATTCACAAAACGTTTTTTTAATACAATTATTATCTTTACTTAATTTTCTGCTTTTTTAAGTTCATTTTCATTTGTTTTTAACTAATTTCAAAATAATTTCACAATTTTTATACTGAAGTGCAGCCAAACCTCGCAATCGTATCAATCAATCGATTGATTAACTATTGAATAATTGTTTATTAATTATTGATTTGTTTAAAAGTTTGTCATTTGTTTGAAACTAATATAGATCTCAATATTTCGTTAATTGTGTTCAAAATCCAATAAAAATTCAAAATTTGACTATGAAATGAACAATGAGCAAGCTCAATTCATTTTATTTTGTATTTCCAATTTTTCTTTAGTTGAAAACACCCTGCAATATACGAGTTGTGAATCTAAACGAGTAGTTCTTGTTTTTAAGACTATATTTAGAAGAATTTTAATGAGATTCCAATGTATTTAAAAAACAGGTTTTCTTTTTTTAGCAAATATATTGAGTTCTCGAATATTTCAAAACAACAAACTTGGTAAGTGTATAGATGTTGCCATAGAATCTCCGATAAATCTAATATAATTGACATAGGGATATGTGTTATGGTACTTTCATCCATTGATTGTCAAGTACTTCCTATTTAAACATTAAATTTGATATCAATATTAAAATAGGCGTATTTAAACATGATTAAACATGATACTTTTATCTAGTTTTTGACTTTATCTCAAATATTTGTGAAATAAGCAAATTTTTCCACTCTTTTAATCAGAAAAGTTATTATTACTGAAAATCAACACTCATTTTGAAGACAGCGTCAGAAATGAGTGATTTTAATGGTTTGGTCACAAGACTTGTGGCCCGAAAAGAAGACATCAAAGACTACTATTTTATGGTTCAACAATTGGGTGACATCGGCTCCCAGTGCTATGATTTCCAAACAGATGATGAGTTGGATGACGACCAGAAATGGAAGAGTATATCAGATATGTTGAAAACATTTGGATATACCTCTAGGAACTACTCTCCAACCAAATGCAGGGATAGATTCTTACAGTGGTCTTCCTTTTATGCAAAGGTATTACATATTTTACCCGCTATTGTATCAAACATTCAGATATTTTTTCTGTAGAATTACGATAAACTCAACGGTATTTTAGAACCAAATAATCAGAAGATCTTTGATTTGTTAAAAATTGTCCACATTTTGGAATTAAACAAAATCTGGATATTCGATAACCCGACGCATTCCCGTCTCAGAGTTATTGCAAAGAAGTCCGAAATCATTGAGTATTTGTTGGCATATAATATGCGAAGACTTAAGTTGAATGATGTGAAGCAAAACAATCTGAAGACTCAGTTCAATAGAAATACTAAAAAATTCCTTACCTTTGAGGAAATGAATCTTTGCGATGATCTTCTTCGAGGTCTTCGTGATTTGGGTTACCACAAACCTTCTTCTGTTCAACAGTCTGCTATAGTAGCAGCTATTGAAGGCAGGGATGTCATAGCACAGGCCCAGTCAGGTACGGGGAAGACAGCGGCGTTTGCCATCGCTATTCTTCAGCGAATCGACGTTACCCTCAATGAATGTCAGGCTCTGATTCTGGCACCCACTCGAGAATTAGCGCAACAGATATATAAGGAAATAAAATTAATCGGTAAACATTTGAGAGTCCGGTGCCACACTTCGATTGGAGGCTATCCCACTCGGAAAGACGCTAGAAAGCTGAGTGCGGGTCAACATATTGTGATCGGAACTCCGGGAAGAGTTTTACATATGATTGAAGACAATTACTTGAAAACCGATTGGATTAAAATGTTTGTTTTGGATGAGTCGGATCAGTTACTTGGAATGATTGGATTCAAAGGTAAAATTCTCGATATATTCAGAGAATTTGAGTCATCGATACAGATATTCCTCTCGTCGGCGACAATGCCGTCAGTAGTCTTGCAAATGAGTCGAACACTTATGAAAAATCCGGTCACTCTTCTGGTTAAAGACGAAGAGTTGACTCTCGAAGGACTGCAACAGTACTTTGTTATGGTTGGCCCCGAAAACAACAAATTCTCAAAATTTGTCGAAATATATTCAAAAATCAGAGAAATAATAGACTCGAATAAATCGAACAAAATCCAGGCCTTTATCTACTGTAATACAAGGAAAAGAGTGGATATGCTTGCTCAAATGCTGGAGCATTATCAAATTGAACTGGCATATATGCATGGTTACACTCCCCAGAGAGAGCGGGAATGGATATTAAACGACTTTCGGAAAGGGTACAGTCGTTTCCTAATAACAACAGATCTGTTGGGAAGAGGTATTGACGTAAAAGAGGTCGAACTCGTCATTAATTTTGATTTACCCGAACAACGAGAGACTTATATGCATAGAGTCGGCAGAAGTGGTCGTTTCGGGCGCACAGGAAAGGCAATCAACTTTATTACAGAGATTGAGTCGCAAAAGATCCAAGAGATCGCACAGTTCTACAACACTCAAATTGATGAATTACCAGTAAATTGGCCAAGCTTATTTTGAAAATTTAATTTTTATTCTAACTAGAAAACTTGTTGTTGCCTTGGCTCTTTTCAATTAAAACCTATTAAAGCTTGAATAAAATTGAATATATGAGCAAAACTCGATTCACAGATTTCCAATATTTTTTAGTTCAGACATTGGTATAAAAGGGTTAATCTAAACTAAGCAAGCAAATTCTTGTATTATTGGCTCCGGAAATAATTATGAATATAATGAGAGTCAATATCTAACAAACAAAAGTTTTACTCCGTTTGTTATTCAGATAATCTGTCGAATTCTGTAATGTTTAAATACAATAAACTAGGTAAATGTATAGATGTTGTCATAGAATCCGGGATAACTACATAATTTCCATACGAATGTTTCATGCATTACATGTCACGTAATATTGAAGGCTTGAATTTGATACAACTATTTATGATATATTGATGATTATGAAATATTAAAGGCGTGTTTGAACATGGTCATTATCTATAGACTTTGTAACTCAACCTTTTTGGGTTATCTCTAATATTTGTGAAATAAGCAAATTTTGCGACTAATTATTTTAAACGTCTCCACTATTGAAAAGTTATTAATGAAACCCAACACTGATTTTAAATAAATTGCTAGAAATGAGTGATTTTGAGGGTTTAGTTGCAAAACTTGTTGCCGGAGATGAAGACATCAAAGACTTCTATTTTATGGTTCAACGATTCGATGAGATCGGGTCCCAGTCTTATGATTTCCAGACAGACGATGAGTTAAATGCCGACGAAAAGTGGCAGAGAATCTCAGATATGTTTAAAGGCTTTGGATATACGACTAAGAGCTTCTCTTCAACCAAATGCAAGGATAGATTCATGCAATGGTCGGCATTCTATGCAAAGGTATTAAATATATTATCAGATATTTCACCAGTGATTCAATGACTTTGTTTCCAGAATTACGGCAAACTTAACGGAATTTTAGACAAAAATAATCAAAAAATGTTTGATTTGCTAAAAATTGTCCACATTTTGGACTTAAGCAAAATCTGGACATTTGATAACTCGACGCATACACTCCTCAGAGAAATCTCTAAGAAATCAGAGATCAAAGACTATTTGTTGGCGTATAATATGCGAAGACTTAAGTTGAATGATGTGACGCAAAACAATCTGAAGAGTCAGTTCAGTGGCAATAATAACAGAAAATTCCTTCTTTTCGAAGATATGAATCTTTGCGATGATCTTCTTCGTGGAATTCTTGATTTGGGTTATGTTAGGCCCTCAACCATACAACAGTCAGCTATAGTGGCAGCTATTGAAGGCAGGGATGTCATAGCACAGGCCCAGTCCGGTACGGGGAAGACAGCGGCGTTTGCCATCGCTATTCTTCAGAGAATCGACGTTACGCTCAATGAATGTCAGGCTCTGATTCTGGCGCCCACTCGGGAATTGGCGCAACAGATATATAAGGAAATAACATTAATCGGTAAACATTTGAGTGTCCGGTGCCACACTTCAATTGGGGGGAAACCAGTGGGTGAGGATGCTGCCAATTTGTTGGCCGGTCAGCATATTGTTATAGGAACACCCGGAAGGGTTTTACATATGATGACAGCCAGTTATTTAAAGGCCAACAATATTAAAATCTTTGTTTTGGACGAATCGGACCAATTGCTTGACATCTACAGCCAATTGGCGGAGAGGGGCAAAAAAGGTTTCAAAAATCAGATTTTCGATGTTTTCAGAGAATTGGAACCATCAGTGCAGGTGTTCCTCTCATCGGCGACAATGCCACCCGAGGTGTTGCTAATGAGCAAAACATTTATGAAAAATCCGGTCACTCTTCTGGTGAAAGACGAGGAGTTGACTCTCGAAGGGTTGCAACAGTACTACGTTATGGTGGGCTCAGAAAACTACAAATTTGAAGTTTTTCTCGACATTTATTTGAAAATTAAAAAGATTATGGAATCGACAAAATCGGATAAAATTCAGGCTTTCGTCTACTGTAATACTAAGCAGAGAGTGGACTGGCTCACTCAAATGTTAAAGGCAAGTGATGTTGAACTTGCTCACATGCATGGTGATATTAGACAAGACCAACGCGAATGGATACTAAATGATTTCCGTAAGGGGTACAGTCGTTTCCTAATAACAACAGATCTGTTGGGAAGAGGTATTGACGTAAAAGAGGTCTAACTCGTCATTAATTTCGATTTACCCGAACAACGAGAGACTTATATGCATAGAGTCGGCAGAAGTGGTCGTTTCGGGCGCAGAGGAAAGGCCATCAACTTTATTACAGAGGATGAGTCAGAAAAGATCAAAGAGATCGGACAGTTCTACAACACTCAAATTGATGAATTGCCCGCTGATTTGACAAGATTATTTTGAATATTTAATTTTTATTCTACTCAAAAACCTTTTTGTTATTTTTGATTTTTAAAAAAAATTACATTCTATTGGAGTGTAAATATTTTTGAGTTTTGAATTATGAATTAGTCAAACGAATAACCTTGTTCAAAATCTAAAAACTAATTTCTTATCTGCAATTCAAGACTAATGATCCGAATATTCATTAATTACTGTTTAAAATATTTAAAATACTATTATTCAAAAATAAATAAATAAATTCTATAAAACTTATGAAATATTAGCCAAGAGTATAATTAAATGGAAGATGTTTTGGGTTTCACTTTTCTTAACCCCACTCAAACATACTATTCAAGAAGAGTTTAAGAATATTGGAAATTTGTTTAACCTGGCTTAAACTCTGCAGCTAATTTTCGTCATTTTTCCAATATTGTTAAACTCTTCTTGAATGGTATGTTTGAGTGAAATAGACGACTAATTATACAATAATTTGACATTAAATTTAAACTAATAAATAAAATAGTCTGAGAATAACCGGAAAAATAGATTTATATTACAATAGTTGTTGAGAATTGAGATCTCTCTCAACAAACGATTAAATAAAATGATAAATAAAGTGATAAATAAAACTTTATATGAGTTCTGATAATACATTGATTCTCTGATTGCCATAAAGTTAATGGTTTATGGCATAAACAATGCACAGAATATAGGACTATAGGACTGTCCCAATAGAACAGCATATCTGAACGTAAAACGCTTTTCAATGATTTCATTTCCGTTTGCAATCGTTTGATATCTTCTTTATGTAAAACTCTTTGTCTTTCAATTGTTTTCAATTGAATCAAATCTTACCGAAAATGTCGACCGATTTCGATAAATTGGTCCACAAATTAGTTAAAGGGAAGAATCAAATTTTGGGATTTCATATAATGGTTCAGTGGATCCGAGAGATCGACGACGAGTCAAACAATTTGGTTGACTTCGTTGTTGACCCCAATGACCCGATTCTCGACAAATGGGATAAAATATCCCAAATGTATAGAGGAATGGGTTATACTTCAGATAAGTTTTCGGGGGATAAGTGTAGCCACAGATTTTACAAGTGGTTAGAATTTTACGCAAAGGTAATCAAAATAATCTTTTGATTTGTTTTATCTTTTGATTAAAATAATTGCTCAGAATTACGATAAATTGGTGGACAAACTGACGCCCGAAGTCCAACAAACCTTTGATTTGCTCAAAATTGTCCACACTTTGGATCTGAACCAACTGTTCGAATCAGATGAATGGCCATATGCTGTCCTTCAAGAGATCGGACAAAGGGGTGACATCGAAGACTATTTGAATGATTTGGAGAACAGAACCTTTGAGTTACAGCCGAAGAATAGAAATAATTTGGAATCTTCTGTAAGACAACTCTTTTCTTAAGTTTTTATTTGATTTAAAATTGATTTAAATTTCAGTCAAACACAGAGACCGACAGATATTTGAGCGAAACTGTTCGCCAATTGATTAGAGGCGAAGAAGAGATTAAATTCTTCCACTCAATTGTCAAAATGATAGACCCGGAGGCTGTCTATTGGAAGAATGCCATCAAAAGTTGGAGGGCTTTCTCCAAAACTCTGCAGAGTTTCGGTTATTCGCGAGACATCTGTTGTCCGCAACGACTCAAAGATGTATTCTATAAATGGTCTCAATTTTATGCTCAGGTATTATATAAGGGCTCAGAATAAGTATTCATTTATTTTCTCAAATTTTTCAGAACTATTATAAATTTAACGACGATTTGGAGCCTAAACTCCAGAAGATCTTCGATTTAATGAAAATCGTCCACATTTTGAACTTAGAAAAGATGTGGACACCCGGGGACTCAACTCTTCTTCTCCTGCAGAAGATTTCTGGGGAGAGTGAGATCCAGGAGTTCGTAATTGAAATGAAAACTAAAAGACTATTCGTCGATGAAGGGGAGGAACAGCTGTTAATTGTATCGAAAAAAGAGGCCCAAAACCAAGACTTGTATGAAACCAATTGGAACGAAGTCTTTCGCAATTTCGAAGACATGGGTCTTCGCAAAGCACTCCTCAAAGGCATTCATTCCTATGGATTGGAGAAGCCGTCAGTTATTCAACAGCGAGCTATCGTTCCCTGCATTCGAGGACGGAATGTGTTGGCTCAGGCACAGTCTGGCACTGGAAAGACCGCTACCTTTGTTATCGCTATTCTTCAACGGATCGACACTTCATCCAAAGAATGTCAGGCTTTGATTTTAACGCCAACCCGTGAATTGGCGCAACAGATCCAAAAAGTAGTAGTGGTTTTGGGCCAACACATGAGCGTCAAGTGTGGCCTTTGCATCGGCGGAACTGATGTGGGAAACGATGTCCACACACTTCGAATGGGCGCACAAATAACGGTCGGCACCTGTGGACGCATCTGTGATATGATGGAAAGGAAAGCATTAAAACCGGAAACCATCAAAATATTTGTTGTCGATGAGGCCGACCATATGCTGAGCGGCAAAAACAAAGAAAAATTCGATGACGTATTCCA
>JAQGBD010001385.1:0-16457 GCA_034698165.1 Punctoribates punctum | reverse complement strand
CTCTCTCTCTCTCTCTCTCTCCCTCTCTCTCTCTCTCTCTCTCTCTCTCTCCCCTTCCTTCCCTTCTCCCTCTCCTCTCCACTGTTCTTATGAAAGCCTTTAGGGAACGATTTGCTCATATCTGAGGCAAAACTGTGTTTAGGAAAATCATTGGAAAAGATTTCTACAGATCTATGCATTTGTTTCTGTTGTCTCTCGACTTCATTGCACTTCAATTCTATATTTGATTTAATATTTCATTCTATAAAATGGTTATATTTTCTATGACTTCAGACATCATTACAACACAAAAGCAAAAAATTTTGTGAAGCATTCATGAAATGGAAAAAATATTGAATTATTTTCGTCTCTTATATTCTTCTTCGTAATGATGTTTGCTATAAGAGTTGTAATCTTCCTGATATGGCTGTCCCCATGCGTGTGCTCTTTCCTGTCAAACACATCCTCTCCCATAGAATATAATTTTGGATTTTTTGTTGAAAATTTACTTTCGGTTTCTCATTAAAACTAATTTGAATTCAATCAAAATATTTATGAATTTATTGAAAGATAAAACTTTTTGGATATTTATTAATTAAATGTGATTTTGATGACTAAGACTCAAGAAATTTGAAGAATGAAATGAATTTCATTTAATAATAACTGAGTTTAGCTTCGAGTCAATTAATTTATTGGGCGAACAGGGAATTGATTACTAGAATTGATCCAAACATGTATTGTTATATTGCGTGCTGAGCGACATATGCTAATTATGGACTCCCTCTCCATACCTTCGTCTGATGGGTCGGTCATTATGACATCAGTTACCATCTGTTTGGTTCACATTTAGAGCACAGCATACTCTCCATTCCAATGAACGAATGGTGAGTTTTGAAGACATATATGATATATAAAGTTTATATAATTTTTTGGTATAAAAGCGACTCTCAATTAATTTTGAGTTCTCGTAGATTAGACTCATTTAAGCTGATGAAGAGCTCCGGTAATTAGTAGCAATTGGTGAACATCTTCATCATATGAGCCATTAGTTGTCTGATATCACAATCGCATTACTTATTCGGGTCTCGTTTGCCATCAAAAGAGCCCAAATGGATATTTTGATATTTTCTCTCTCCTATTATATTCTGGGTTCTGTTCTATTTTATTTTGAATTGCTCTAGGCCAGCTTCACTGCCGATACTTTGCCTCAACAATAAATGCAGTGCTATTTTGGTTGAGAGGCAGCTCAGGCCTCACCAGGCTTTGCAAACCGCTATGTTTTGATTAATGATAGTTTGTTATGAGATTTGTTTTGCAAAAATTCTCTTTTGGAAAAAAAAAGTTTATTCACTGATCTCTTCTTAGTGTTCAATATATGCCAATATATCTAAAGCATTGGTAGTATTAGTTCTGTCCTTTATTTTATATATATTCGCTATTTTTCATTTTGTGCTCAGTTTTTGCGAACAGGAAATAATGTCTAAACCGTTAGTCCTTAATGTCGGACAGCTTTGGCTTCATTTCCAATATATTCCGTGATTTGGCTGACATTTGATTCAATCGAATGCTGTCGGCGCCGGTATTACTCACAACCGATATTTCACACCCAATCCCAACATCATTAAACTTTTTTCAATTTTGTATCCAATAATTACCAGGGCTTCCTCTATAAAAAAATTGTTCTGCATATTATCGTGTTAAGCATGGTCATTTTAGTGCTTGAATAGCACCAATTTTGTTGATATCGTTTAGAATCAATAACTAAAGAAATGTGGAATAATTCAAAATTATACAAATTTGAGAGCAAATCAATTTTGATAGACTTTAATAAGTTATTGTCGTGACTGAAGAATATATAATAAGTAATACTATTCTTGGAGTCAGTCCTCGACTAAACTCTTTGGGAAATATGATTACACATTAACTAATCGGGTAATAGTAATGATGGCTTCAAGTAATAGTTTTTTTCTAATGGCTTTTCTTTTTAATGTTTGTTCGACTAAATTATGTCCTCTTTATATATATACTTAATTTAATGATCAACTCTATGGTGTGTTTCATAATTTTTTCCATTTTCTCTTCAGTGAAAAATATTTGTGAATCACTAAATGATATGAAAATTCTTTCAGACATATATTTAATACAAACTTTTGGATCACATTTTTTATTAGAATTTTTTTTTCAATTCGACTTATAATCCAAATATTTTATATCAGAATCACTTTTATAATCGATTTACGGATGGATTTAAAAGTTTTTGTGATACTCGACGGCAATCAATCAAAACTAAATAAGCAAATGGTTTATAATCTTTTAAATAATAATAACAAAAATATTATTGAATTAATGATAGTATTCATAATAATATTGAAAATTTGAATAATAATAATAATAATAATAATAATAATATGAAAAATTGATATCTCATATGATTATTGAATTTCAAATCTATTATATTATTAATGAATATTTTATTAGAAAACTTCTATTCATTTCTTATTTAACAGAATTTAAATAATTTATTTGTGTTTGAATTAAAACTAAATAACCTTTTCTTTAGAAGTCATATAAATATTTAATAATTTGTTATTTATTTTGCGTTCAATTAGTTATTCTTGAATTTCATTGCATTTATTATATGATTAGTTCAAAGAGTGTTAACTACTGTTACACAACTTATTTACAATGATGTGGATCTCCCTCTCTATCCCTCTCCGTCTACTCTATCAGCTCTTGTATTAGAATCGGCTTTGATTAAAGTGAATACACATAGTCTTGGCTCTAATTTCCTGTAAACTGAGGGCAGGTGGCTTTGCGATAGACGGGGCTGAGTTGGGGGCGGCGCAGGTGATGCCGTTAACTCAATTTGTGAGCTATGTTCGGATGTCGGCTCCGAATATTCTACTCTCGTGGTTCTGGAAGTGCTCTCCGTTGTTGAAAATTATGAATGAGTGGACTCGGCTTTCAGTGAAGTAATTTTGAAATAAAATAAAAATGTTGTTGAGTTGTGTGTAGTCTGTGAACAGTGATCACACTTTGCAAACATTATTATATGTTTGCCATAGAGTGCCAGCACAGGCACAGACCTCTCATTCTTTGACGGAATAGGGATAGACTGTGCTCTGTCTGCTCAGGCAGTAGTTCTACTTTGCATTTGCCTGAAGTTCATTACCAAATGGTTTTAGAACTGAGTTGGAGTCGGAGTCTGTCTCCACTTTCATCACTACTGTTTGTTCCCTCATTTCTGGCACTTTATTCACTCGATTTATAGTGTATCTGATGAACACATTTACACACATATAGCGCACCGACTGGTGACCAGTGAACCGGAATTGCGATTAGTATTGGGAGAGAAAGCGTTTGGAAGGGGAGAATATTTTCAATTACATATAAAAGGGATAACCATTTATATAAGTTATCGTCTGCCACACTATCTAATGCCATACACACAGATATCCTGAGCTGTTCATCACTTCGCCGGTGCTCTCCTGTCTCATACAAAATGATGCATAAAATAAATTTGAGGCGAAAATCGACTTCAAATCGATCGACAATTCAAAACTCAAACCAATGACTGTCTGTTTTGAAAAGTTTTTTACATCAGATGTTTGTTATGTTTTGTGATTAACAAACATTAGAACAAAAAAAGTATTTTTTCAGACAAAACAAACTTTTTATGTGTTAACTGAAGCTCTTGGCGATGAAGAGCAGCACACCATAGCGAAGTCGTAGAGTAGGTCGTGCTGTGAATGACTTGTCATTTATATTCTGGTTTTTGCGGTCGAGACTAACTTCCGCTCACTTGAACACAGTTTTTAATAATTCTTCCTTAAGAGTAATGTCGTGTGAAAAGTGTTTAGAATATTATTATTGGCCATACATTTGGGCACAGAATCCGAGCCATAAATGAATTGACAGGAAATTAAAATTGAAGCGAATCCACCCTTTTCTCGATTTCGTCAAATTTGTTGATTGTTTTGCAAACCCATTATATTCATTAGGTTTGCCCAAAGAAGGCCCGTCTATTACAGGCATAAAACCCCAGCAGTACGGTGTCGGCGATTTAGGTACTGACACATTTCAAATGCTTTCCAAAACCCAATTAATTATTATATCTCCGATATAATTAGTGAACGTCACGTGTCGTACGGGACCATCAAAGGTATGCACAGCCTATTCAACACTCACTGATTTTTTTCTATTAAGTAATCCATACTATTCTTTATGTCTTCCATTCTATCATTAAATTGAATCAAATGTGAGAAAAATTCAAATCGAGTGGAGATTGAAATATAAGTTAATGGGAATCAAAATTATTACAAAACACGAAACACTTCTATAATTAGACTTTTGATAAAAAACATTTTCAACTATTCTCACGAATAGCTCTGTTTTGTGGATTACTTGTGAGAAAAAATACAAATTAATTGCTTTTTAATTATAAATAAAATCAATCACTTTTTGTTGCACCGAAGCCCCAGTCGACCCTTTCCTGGACAATAAATGGTGAGCCGGTAGACGAGTCATTTTTGCGCAATATTCCGGTCCCCAAAAGAAGAGACGGTTTGCAAGAGTCTGCACTACAATTGCAGTTCAATGCGGACAGAGATCAGTACAGACTGGGAATGATCAAGCTCCGTTGCACAAGTGTCATATCACAGGCATATTCTATGAGCAGCGAAGAAATTATAGTATCGGATCACTCAAAAGCATCGCACACTCACTCAGGTATACCCAATGACTAACTATTGAATGACTAATAGATTTTTTGCCATCAATTCGCTCTTTTGATGCCATTTAACCGAAATGTAATTTTATATTCCGTTCTCTTATATTACAGTTCATGAGAGTGAAGGCCCTGTCATTAGCGGAGGGCGTCCCACATATAATGTCGGTGATCTCATCAATCTAACTTGCACATCAGCCAAGTCCTATCCGGCTCCAGAACTCAAGTTCTACATTAATGACAAAGAGGTAATCAAAACAATGAATCATTTCTTTGTTTAACAGTCATTATAGTTATTATGAATTAATTTAATACTTATATTAGTATTTGTTTTGTCTTTGCTTTGGGTTATTGTGTCTCTCATTATGTAAATTAGTCTCTGATTAGTCTGCAGTGAAATTACAATTTTATTGCTTAAAATAATTCACTGAATGTTTGAATTTGACTCTTAGGCCCGACCCGAGTATTTAAGGGAATATCCAAAAGTGCATTTAGGAGACGGAACAGAAGTCTCCTCCTTAGGGCTTATACTCAGAGTAAATCCGACTCATTTCGGAGGCTCTTCCACTTCGAAGCGGAGAACACACTTCTCCGGTAAAGATAATCAACAGATTAGACTCAAATGTACGGCAACTCTCCAGAAAGTGATCGACACCTCCAGCAGAGAAACTATAATAGGAAGCAGTCAACAGAGCTCTGGATTACACATCGCCGAAAATAAAGCCGGTATTGCGCTCTTTGCCCGGTGCCCATCGTGTGCCCGGTTCTCTTCGACTCATATCTCTAATTATTTTCTTCTTTCCTTCAAATTTGACTGAATATTGACTTTATTTTCCCAATTCTTTAACTATTTATTGAATTTTTCAAATTCTTATCTGAAAACATAAGTAACTATTTATAAGAGGTTTATGTTGAGAATGAATGACCACCACTACCAGAACCACCATGCTCACTTTTGATTGACTTATTTCCATTGATTTTTAGCCAACAAAAACTTTTATTAATCTTCTTTTTATCCCTTTTTTGCTTCAGTGAATCTGAACAGAGGACAGACATTACTGTCGACGCAAATAATTCTTCTGTTGATATGTTTTTATACAACTGTTTGGTATTCGAGATCATAGATCGAAGACAACAACAAAATAGAGGAATAAATGGATAAATAATTTGATTATAAAATTGTAAGAAAATTGACTGCATATCAAATGTGCGCTAATATTAGCCCAAATCGCAAACAAATAATAAGAAAACAGACATTACTTCAAACAATTTGCAAAAAACTATTGGAAGTGCAAAGACTTGAATCCATAAAATTTGTGTCATTTCTTATTTGGTTTCGACCAACAAATCAAAAGAATGGCCGAAACTGTTTACACATAAAACTTAATAAACTTTTGTTTCTTGTCTGATGTCTGATACCTGTTTCCTATGGATGTGTTGGACACAGAATACAGGAATCGGAGGCTTTAATCGCTGCAAACTGTGATTTATGTTAAGAAAAGTGTCGTTCAAATGAAAAGTGGAGACAAAAAGTGTAATATCATTGCATTAGAGGAAGAGAACAGTGGCTCAGATCCACAACAAATGATAAATTCGGTTCTAGTCTTGAAATGAATCAACAAAAACAGCGGAGAAAATAAACCAAATAAACAGAAGGACTCGGAATAAGTAGAGAGAAAAATAGAGAAAATGAAAATGTGTGAAATGTGTGCACAAAAAAGTGTTGGATGTGTGAGTGTGGGCTGTGCGGGGGGAGAGTCGAAGGAACCGCCTGTGCAAAAAACTGCAATAACAATCATCAACACCGAAGTCATTCCAAGTGATTGTTTTCTTCTTCTTTTTATTTCTTTACTCTTTCTTTCTTTTTGTACAGAAAAACAAAACACTAAAACGTTATCCAAATATCATAAGAAATCCCATTTGGAGAGGAAAGTGAGATAATAATAATTTTCTTCTCATTTCTGGTCTCAATTTTCTCTCATTAAACACATCTTTACTTTAGTTTTCATTTACTTCTGTTGTTTCTTAAAAAAACACTTCATTTAAATTAAGTTTAATTTTTTTTCCAACAAATTCTGTTATAAATGTCTTATATTTTATTTATTATTAAATTATTTCACTGATAATCGAGTCTTGTTTTCAGTTTTTAATTAATTTATTCAATTATTACAATAATTGTGTATAAATTGATTGCGATCTTCACTTTTGAAGACAACTTTTAATCAAATAATATATAAATTTTTGGAAACAATTTCTCTCTCTTTGTATATTAAAAGTTGAAAATATATTAAAACATTTTATTCTTTTCTCAAAGAAAGTCTAATTTTATTAATTATGGCAAATGATGAGCATGATGATTACATTGAATTACCTAGCTCATTATTTTCAAACTTCAGGCAGTGATTCATTTGAAATATCTTCTGATGTCTCGAAATTATCTCATTTTTTGATTCCGACAACAATTTGAATAATTATTAATAAATAAAACTTTTGACTCAAAATTTTTATACAAAATTGTTTATAAAATTTGTGCAGAAGTTGAGGTAGTCTTTCAAGAATACTGTTGAGAAGAGTGGCTGAAGAGGAGTTCCACTCAACGACTAGTCATTAGGATATTAGATTCACCTCTTCTTTGCCGTCGCTTTTATTTGAAAAGAGATACTTTTTCTTTCGTATAATTAAATATCTGGATATCAATGCTTTGACTAATTGGTTGGACACGAATTGGGTAAAACACTGAAGAGCTGAATATCAGAGATCCAGTCCTTCCTCTTCTCATTAATGGCAACGTTTCGAAGACAACCAATAAAGTGATTGTTTTGTTGCAAAACACGACTAATCGCAGAATCTTTAAATTCAATTAGAATTGAGTCATAAATAAATTAAAGACTGTTTAGTAAATACCAGGAAGTCCTCCGATATAAAGGGGTGCCAGAGTGTAGGGCTCACTCTTTTTCTGGTCCTTTTCTTTTTCATTCAATCCATAGACAACTTCATGTCTGTCCACTTTGAGGGAAATGGAGCTCTTAGTGTATTGAACTTTAATCAAATGCCAGTTTCCGTCACACATATCGTATTTGGATATAAATTTCTTTACAGCTCTGATGGGACCGTCGCCTATATCTACAGAAGCGATAACATCTCCATTGAACAGCTCTATTGAAAGGCTGGGCTCTTCATAGTCGGTGCCATTACTGAGACTCAGCAGAATTCCATTGAAACGCGTTGTTTTAAATTCGAGTTCGATATCCATTTTGAAGCCAAGATTAAATCTCTCGTCTGATAAATAACACAAAAGAATTGTTTAAAAACTATTTTCATTGTATTGAAAGACATAAATATCACCAAAAATAGCGAATCCGTCGCCGGGAAAATAGGCCCCCTTTTCTATTCGGGTGAAACACTCACTAATGTTATGCATCAGACCTGTCGTCAAATCGACGTTTTCTTCATTTATGTGAAAGTTTTTCAGACATCCCTTAAAACTTTCTCTGATTATATTGAAGTAATTATCACTGATTTCATTGAGTCTCTCAGGTATTCCTCCGATATATAGGGGACTCTTTAGGGCCAACTTTCGCCTCACTTTCGTCGACTCAACCATTTGGTAATTATCGACGCCTAACGATAAAGTTTTGCCCACTTTGGAAAGGGAGACATTATGCCACTGACCATCGTTTAACGCTTCTCTATTAGTGCTGATCAGTTCAGTTTTTCTCTTGTCTGAGAGGTCGGCCACAATATAACCGCCTCTAAGACCTATCGTCAGCTGAAATCTAATCTTATTATTCTGACCCCTGACTAAAAATATGAGTCCATTTGGATAATAGGATCTAAACTCAAACCATAGACTGAAGTCTTTGGAAAACTGTCTGTTCTCTTGGTTAAGACTAATGTGTGAGTACGGGGTGTCTCCGATTTTGACGGCTCGCGCTTCCACTGAAAATTGAGGCATCTCTGCACACGACTCGTGCATTTGGGACGGCATTGACTCCATCCGCTCATCCAAATCAAACCCAAAAATACTAAATCAAAGATTTCATAATAAATGCTTTAAAGAGAATATTTTTTTTGACGAAAATCCTATCAAAAGCAGACAAATGGCAAACAATTGAAGGCAAGGAATAAATGCAATTCTGAGACGACTTTTATTTGAAAAAATAACATTCAATAGAAGTTTGAAAAAAAGTTTATAAAAACAGAATAATAAGAGTATAAAAGTGTAGAACATATCAAAAGACGAGTGAATCAAATGCAAACATAAATCACATTCTTTACGAAATTTTCAAACATAAAAGTTGTGCGAAAAGTAATTTCAAAACATAAGAAAAATATAGAGAAATACGAGATTCAAGTCTTCTTCATGCGATTGACAGGCGTTGAGAGCAATGCAAAAGAGTTCACAATTACTGTGGATTCTGAACCAACCTATTGAAGGGCTCGGCTTCGCGACCAATGCCCACCCCTTCAAAGCTAACAGGCTCATTTAATCTCAAGAGCTTTCCATTGAAAATAGCATCTCTGATAACACCCTTAAGTGGTTCCTTAGTGCCGGCCATTCCTTTCAGTGCCATATTCTCGGCTGTAAATTATAACAATTGATCAAATGAAGGGGAAGGACAATACCCTCGTCTATAATCACTTACGCAGACCACCCAAATACAGTCCTCCTTCAGCCGGCGCTTCGATATCTTTTGTGCCTCTGGTTAGACGAGTGGTTCCGATCTCTTTATCGTCCAAAGAGAGTAATATTCTTTGAAATTCAAATACCATTAGTTTTATGAAATGATTTAAATGTGAGAATTGTCTCACTTTCTGATCTTTTTAGAGACGGAGACCGTATGGTATGCGCCGTCATTGACTGCAATCACTTCGGTTAATAAAATGGTTTCGCCGACTCCGCCATTGAAACGGGCCTCAAGTATTCCGTTTACTATTGAAATCGAGTAATAGTGCTGTCGTTTCGGACACAGAATAAGTCAGTTTTCGAATTCAAGTTTAAACATAGTTTTAAAATATTTTCAAAATGATAACTAATTGATTAGAAAACTCACCGAATCTTTATTTCGCATTCCTTTAGTTCCTTCAAAAGTGGAGAGCAATAGGAGTGCATCGCTTTGTGTTGTTTTGAAAGTGAAGCTGAAATCTGCCTCTTCTTTGAGGGGTTCACTGTTCAGTTGGAGATAACCGGAGCCCTTAAAGCTGACCACTTTCATTGTCTTCTCTACACAACCAGTTTCGACACCGAATGCCTCCTGTTGTAGGAGATTGAGAGGCGTTGTGTCTATTTGTGGGTCTTTCATACATCCGAGGAATGATTTGAAGACAACAGTTGGCCACTGATGGGAAGTGAAGTTAGGGGTAACCCCTCCGAAATATAACTCACTGTCAGATAATTCTAAATTTGTTGGACTACCGAAAGGTATCTTTCCGTCAATATATTCTTCCTGAACAGAGAGGACAGCCTCGAGTTTCTCGCGTTCGGCATCCAATTTAACCCACTGTCCATTATTGTACTTATTTTTAGTGGTCAGCGAAAGTCTGGCTGAGTTTCCAGCATTAAGTTGATAGATGACTTTTCCATCCTTCAAGTAAATAGCAATAAAATCACCCGTCGAGGGGTTCGAAGAGAAGAATAGGAGGGCGTCCTCGTCGAAGGTCTTGAATTGAAGAGACACCAAATACTTCTTCTTATCATATCTTCTGATTTGGTTTAGAATAACATAAGAATCTTCTCCTTTGAATTGGAAAGTACTCAAGTCTTTGGGCTCAGTCGCCCCTTCCTTACATCCATCACAACCCTTATTAGTTGTGAAATTCCAGAGTCCGACGGGTTTTCCATCCAAATTCAGTTCATAGAGACAGCCGGCGAAGGAACGGGATCTGATCTCTCGCGGGGCTCTGAAGTCTGGCGGGAACTCTCCGATAAAGAAGTACGAGTCCTGATTCAAATCCATTCGACTAAAGCCCTCCTGTGATGCGTCAGATATTTCAAACGGATCCGGTTTAGTGCCGTCTGGAGTGCGTTTTACGGTAAGTGTGGCCACATTACCGATTCGGTTGACTTCAATTTTATACCACTGACCATCTTTCAGTAATTGCGGATCATTTGTCTCAATATTGAGAGTGTGGGCCAACATTTTGGTGCCGCCCCCAGCGTTCCAAAGGAATCGGATTTTTCTGTCAACCATTTCAATAGCCATAAAATCATCAGTTCTTCGGCTGCCGATGAAAAACAGGAGACAATCTCGCGCTTCATCTTTGATGGCGTAATTCATAATTATGTTATTGGAAATCGAGGGCTGGATCTGAGGTTCATAAGCACGGGCACAGACACCACTCCTATCAGTTCCGAGTGAGACTCGAATACTGGATGCCTTCTGTCGGGCCAATAGTATTCTGTCCTTCAATTCCTTCAGATTGAGTTCCATCTGATTGTGGAGACGATTAACTCTGTCAGCGATTTCTTCGGCCCTATCGGCCAGTCGTGAAGAATCCCTGATATCATTTCTGGCCTGATCTATAATTTTGGTCAAATTTTCCAAACCCTCTGTGGAGGCGCCTTCCAGTCGACGCAATTTAGGCAGAAGTTCTGCGGCTATTCTTCTGTCCATATCATCAATAAGTCTGTGCGTGTCTTCGAGTCCATCCAAAATGCTTCTGAGTTTAGCCTCAACTCCTCGAAGAATACCCGACAAATCTTTGGGCAGTCCATCGAGTGCTCTATTGATGAGATCGAGATTGCGTTTGCCGTTAACGAGATCGTCGGCGATCACATCCAATCGGTATCTCTTCTTTGCTAATTCCCTCTCCAACTCTGGCACTCTATTATCTCTGATATCTTTAGCCATTTGCAAGAGCTCTTCACTTCTTTGTTTAGACTTT
Organism: Punctoribates punctum; assembly: GCA_034698165.1. NCBI lineage: Eukaryota > Metazoa > Arthropoda > Arachnida > Sarcoptiformes > Punctoribatidae > Punctoribates > Punctoribates punctum. The sequence continues at coordinate 4,867 of JAQGBD010001385.1, read as the reverse complement.
TGTGCCTTAAGTGTGAGGGCGTCGTCTGTTCCGGGATATGCTAACCTATAAGCCCTCTCCGCGGCCTCATTGGCTTTGCGGGCGGCGTCGTCCGCAGCCTTTAAGGCTTCGATAATATTCTGATAGGCTTTAGCCGCCTGAAGAGCATAATCGGCGACGTCTAGGGTTTTGTTAAACATTGCGCCCAAAAAATGAACCTGTTTTAAGAGGTCATCGGCGTGTTTTTGACACGGGATCACATATTTCTCCGAATATTCTGGATTGAGCCTGGCCAAAATACTTCTTCTTTCTTCTATTTGATGCGTTCCATTATTTAGTTCTGCCATAAGTCGGGGTAATATATCATAAGTGACGGCCGCCTCAACCAAAGCATTTTTGGCCGCTTCTAACAGAGCCCGGGCTTCGATTAGCGTCCGATTTGTGACATCCGCGTGGACTGTGCTGTTCTCTATGGCCTCCATAACAAAACGAGTGATTGGACGCGACTCTTGAACTAAACGGGAAGCCGTTTGTATCGGTGGTTGAACTCTGTTTTCAACGATCGATAGTATTTCCCGAAGAAGTTCTTTCAATCGATTCAATCTTTGTCTGAGTGGTTCGAAAGATAGCCTTCCCGTCAACAGTTGGAGAACTCTTTCCAAGAGATTCTTTGCTTTTCTCAACTCTCTGTCCGCCTCATCGATCCGGGGTTTGAAGTCACGGGCCTGAAGCTCACGAAGAATTCGTTCGGCCTCTTGTAGTATACGTTCTGTGGATTGGCCTAAAGTGTCGGTGTCCTCTCCGTGTCGTCGCAATTGATTGACGATATCTATAATCAATTTCCACAAATCGTTAAGTAAGTCGAGAACTGCCTGCGCCTCGTTTCGGACATCATTGGCTTCTTTTGCCAAAACGGGTCCCCTATTACTCAATTCTCTTGATTTCAAGTAAAGAATGTCAGCCCAGGTCTCCAAATCAAAACTAACGGTGAAATTGCCCACAATTTGGTGACCCTTTCCGATGACGTAATGGTAGACATTCATGTTATCAATCATAGTCTTGAATCTATTGGTCAAATGAAGTAACCGAATCCAAGGAAGGTTTGCGACGTCCAACTTTATTATATCTTCTGCCAATACCTGCAGGAATTGAATGTCATCCAGCAATAAACCTGTGCAGCCATCGTCACAATTCAAACAACCAGAGTCTGTGATTATATGTCTTGGGGGACATTCACTGCAATTCTCTCCCAAAATACCTGAAATCAATTGAGTTTTAATACAAACCAAAACTAGTATTAAGTGATTGAGAGATACCTTCTTTGCAAAGACATTGTCCCGTCAGGTGATCGCAAAAGTTGGGAATAGTTCTGTTAGTATTGGGTCCACAATCACAGGGCAGACATTTTCCTCCCGGAACCAAAGGTTTTCCATAGAAGCCAGGGGCGCACATATCACATATGTCACCCGTATATTCGGGCGGACACTCACAGACATATCCGTGTTTGGTATTCGGCTCATAACGACAAGTGGGGGAAAAGTTATTCGAAGAGATGGTCAGAGGACAGGCACAAGGCTTGCAGTCATCTTCAAAGCCAAGCCTTGCATTTCCATAAAATCCAGGCAAACATTCGCCACAATCGGATCCCGTAGTGTTGTGCAGACATTCAGAGCACTGTCCAGTGTATGGATCACAAGAAAGAGCATGGTTGTTGCAGTTGCACTTCTCGCAGATACCATTTACCAATCTATTGTTTACCCTACGATAACCCGGTGCACAATATTCGCAGGAAAGACCCGCATAGCCTACAAACAAGAGTTAATTGATTAATGAGAAGAATCAATTTAAACGAATATTGATTTACCAGGAGGACAGTCGCATTTTTCTGTTCCCTCAGCCTTTTTGATGCTCTTGGATGTGTTGGAAGCCTTTTCCATATCGACCTGGTAAAGTCCGCCCTCAATCTGGTCGGTGTGGAACTTAGCGCGAATCAGAAGACGCTTCAGATCGTAGAGGATTAAAGTGAACTCTTCCCGACTGACCCCTTCGTCAGTCTTTTTACCGTCATTTCCGACTCTAAACCAATTCTGTTCTCTGAGAGGCATAATAATAGTTGTGTTCACTTCATCCACTTCTTGTGGTTTATGCCATTGGTATCCGATTCTAATGTTTTCGGGTCCGCCCTCGACAATGATGTCGGCGTCATCTGTGAAATATCCGGAGACATCTCCGCGCGCCACCACATAACTGATTAAAAACTTCAAATCATTGCCATAAGAGTAAAGATTTTGTCCCAAATAGTCTTCGGGCGCTTCCCAGTAATACACGCTTTGAACAGAGGCCGGCATTTCATCGTTTGCTATAACTAAGTGACCATTTTCTTGAGTGGGCGGCACTTTCACACTTCCCGATAGATCAGTGACCATCCATTCGTCAATATTACGAACAACTTCGAGTCCCCAATCACTCGGAGCACACTTAGTGGTGGCGCCAAAACAATAGCAGATGGCACAGCCCTCAGGATTATCTGAATCCAAGTTGAAGTGACCACTGACACACTGATTGCATTGAGTGCCCAACACATTGGTCTTACAAACACAGCTCCCGTCACAGGTATCGGTGTTTACTATTCCCGCATAATTACAGAAGCATTCATCACATCGGGGATAACCCTTATATCCTTTGGCACATCTCTCACATCGATGCCCTTCGAAGCCTTCTCTGCAAAGACAATCACCCGGTCGTCGACCTTCTATCAGATGTAATACATCTTTAACGCATAGATTAGAAACACCCGGTCCACTACATTGACATTTAGAGCAAGGGTTGGGGCTATCGGGCCTAACACCTTCAGGTCGAAAGTATCCGTCTTCACATTGTTCACAATTGATTCCAGTGGTGTGTTGACGACATTTACTACAAACCCCTCCGCCCTCATAGAATCCATTCTTGTTTAGACTCAACTTCTTGTTTGCAATCGTTTGGTCGAAATAACATTCATCCGAATGTCCGAAACACTGACATTCTTCGGATCAAATGTAAAACAAATAGAGATTTGAATTAAAGAACTGAAATAAGTGACAAACGAAGAGTTCTTACCCTCACAGACAGATCCCATACCACTAACAGATGGTCTCCACGGCTGCTGATTGAATAGCAGACAACACTTCTCGCAATTGTCGCCACATGTGTTGTGTTCGCACTGACATCGAGGCATAGGAGACATAGGAGAGCCATAACCGCCAACTCTGCACTCTCTTGCGTGTCCGTTGCACAGACACTGACCTCCTATTGCGATATCTTTAATCGAATAGAAGAACTGCAAGAATAAAGAATAGACTGTCAGAAGAGATATTAAATAAATGGCGTACTCTTCGAGTGATTGATTTGTCGACTTTATCCGGATCTATAGAATTCGATGAAATCAGGTCTGAGTGTAATGTTTTGATTTTTTGCAAACGAAATCTGACGAATTGTGCCTTGGTGAACTCCTTTTAATTCAATTAGTTTAGAATTTCTCATTACTAAGAAGAATGTTCTAACTTTTAATAAATCACTCGGTCCATCAGCACCGGGTCTTCCATTCACAAGAGAGATGTGAACCTAATAAATAAAATTCTGAATAAATTTACTAAAATGGGAAACAGAAGGGATACCTCTCCATTCTCTATGACATCGCTTTTGGAGTAGAAAGAGGTGCAAATGACTTCGTCGTCACTCCTGAATCTGATTTTGCCAATCGTTGGTTTCACTCGATAGGTATCCCAGCATTCAGTGTCGGTCAGTGCGAAGTATTGCCAGGGGTAATATGTCTGACCATCAACAGAACGCTCCAGAATCCAATTGCCCGGCAATGGAGATATGGCTGACTTAAGCACCACATACGAGATCTGATAGACCTGTCTTAGATTCAGAGTGATGGTCACCCATTCGAATTTTCTGCCGTTCTGGAGAGTCGGGCTCTGCCACCATCTGATGGATACAAACAATTATTCAATGGACACAACAAAAGAAAAAGCAATGGACTGACGAGTCGGTGCCATCTATAGCATTGGCTATGGAGTGCCGTTTGGCCAGATAGGGAGAGGCGGCGTCGCATACATTGCACTGAGCGGCAGATGTTTCCGAACTATCAAAACAATGCTTTAATTAATTTTTGTGAACCGTTTCAGAGATAAAGACGTTTTAAGAGTGTTTGGCTTAAAATCTATTTCAGTGAATATTTATAGGCATTTATAGTCACCGTTCGAACACATGTTCTGTTAATTTACAGTAAACTTCAGGACCAGTTTCACCACAAGTCGCGTTCACTGTTATTATAGCGCCAGACGCTAAGTTGAACACATTGGGGAACAGACCCTTCAGTAATTCCGAGCTCTCTGTTAAGACAAACGGATTTCAATGGCATTTCAAAAGATTACGAATTTTATTCATTTTCAATAATCACTTTTCTTTCCATTTCTTTATATTATTCTTGAGTTAAGAATTTATTCTTATATTTATTTTAATTTTAATAAAGTATTGCTTTCAAAATATCATCATGCTCAAAATAAAAAATTCAAACAAATAAAGCAAAAGTTGAAAAATTTTATTTTAGTTAAATTTAGCAAGTCACTTTTAGATTGTTTTGTTCTCCTTTTAATATTTTATAACTTTATAATCAAGTTTCGTGAAAATAATTCATTTTTGAATTTTTTCTAACAAATAATCAAGGAAAAGTTAGAATAATCAAATAATTAGTGAAAAATTATTAAATTAATTAGATATAACAGTCTTAAACAATGACCCTTGGTAAAAGAAAAATAGCAAAGTTGTAGCGGTTCTTATTCGCGGTTACCACCGATGACGATAGTGACCACTTATTGAACCACTAGTGAGCCGATGATTA
>JAQGBD010001384.1:0-16464 GCA_034698165.1 Punctoribates punctum | reverse complement strand
AAAACCCCTTTAAATGAAAGCTTGGAAACAAAAAACGTGCATGCTCACATTGATCATTTCATTTAGAAAGTCAGGTCATTTGAAAACCACTTCAAGTTAAGTAGATTTCTAATTTAAACTGAAAATGTTCAAGTTAAATTAATCGGAACATCACTTAGAATGAGCAAGACAACTCTTAGTCATGTGATCAGACTAAATATGGGGCAAATCAATGCTATTGTAATAAATGGGCCCAAAATTGATTGAAAAATAGATTTGACTGAATGTCAATTAATTAGTGTTTTGACTCAGAATGAGACACCAAATGAGCCAATGAGCAAATGAGCAAATGAGCAAGGTAAACACTCACTCTGGTGAAGAGACCCCTCATTTTCATTGAGCAATTGATTCATTTCCTGAGTGACAGTAAACAAAAATGGGATCACAAGAGAGGAATAGTGGCCGCAGTCCTGACCTCTACTCTCAGACTTTGGATTCACTTATTTTTGAATGAATTGCCGCCAAAAACACTCTCTTTTCAAATGATTTTTATTTTACGAAATACTTAAGTATTAAATAATTATCAAAAATATTAATATCTTTATAATTATTATTAAAAGAAAGTTAAATGAAATAAAATGTCTTAAACAGCAGTAGATTTAGAATCAGTTATAACTCCGACGACCAGTTCCGCAGCCCTTTCCCTACTCTTACTCTTTCGGATTCTTTGAGAAATTTTTTCCAAATTTAGTATTAAATCTGAGTCATTCACCAACTTTTCGATCGCATCCAAGAGCTGTGTTTCGGTACAGAAGTAAGGGTCGAGTCTAATGGCGAGTCCCTTCTCTTGGAGTCTCTGAGCGTTATCGAACTGATCGCTAAAAACGGGTAAAACAATCATTGGTTTCCCGAAATATAGCGATTCTGTGACCGTATTATTGCCGCCGTGAGTGATAACCAGATCCACTAACGGCAATATTTGTAACTGCGGTAAAGAGTTTTGGCCCCACATATTGTCGGCCAACTCAATCTCTTCCCCTAACGGACCCTTTGATATAATAAACCTGTGGTTAGACTTCGCCAGAATAGAAACCAAACGTTTGATTAGATTGAGTTCTGAGCAGCACATCGTTCCCATCGATAAGTATATCAATTTTCCGGACATTCCTCTCAATTTTTCCGGTATTTCAAATGTGTTTTCTTGGTTAACAAGATCTGTTCGAAGCAACGAATCGATGGCAAACCATTTCTCATCTTTAGGAGCGATTTGGTTATAATTTAGTTCTTCGGGACATAAATATAGATTCAGAAAAGGGGACGAATTGCTGAACTTTCCCTTATGTTTGAGCGGTGGAGCGCCCACTGATTGAACCCATTGGTTGAATTCGGCCCAACACTGACCGTAGGCATCAATAGTCTCCTTATGGAAGGCTTTCCACAATTCTTTGTCACTATTTGTTGGATAACCTGAAGAGACATTTTTGAAGATCTATTCCGACACATCTAATGGTTTGGGACAGACCTGAACCTCCCGGAGGCAAACGATCGTCTGTCCAATAGAAGAGTGGATTACATGATATTAAGTCAATCCATGGAATACCGGCGCAGAGGACGGCTGGTATGCAAACAAAAGTGTCGGTTATTATTGCGTCCGGTTTTATATAATCCAGAATTTGTTTGACTTTATTATTGTATTGCTTGACATCATTGGTAAGGGGTGGCCAACCCGGAGCCTCAAACGCCCTGATCTTTTCGAAGGGGGATAACTTCAAAGTGGGGCCGAATTCAATCATAAAGTCATTCCAGAACTGATTTCCTTTCAACCCTTGTTTGTGTTCTTCAACATAGATCTGGTGATCGAACTCCAATTTAGTGATCAGGTCTGTCCAGGTCTGGTTGACAACGAACACACACTTGTGTCCCATGTCTCGCAACACTTGGGCCAACCCGAGGCAGGCATTCACGTGACCGAAAGCATCCAAAGGAATAAACGCTATTTTGTATACTTTTGACATATTTTCAAATTAAATGTTTGTTTTAACACAAAAACAATTATTCGGCAAAAATTGAGGTTTTCTTCACTTAAATCTATTTATCAGTGATTTGAGTAAATGTTCGACACTTTAGCCTTCAATTGAATTCGATTACAATATTATGAAATATCTTCGTATTAAACATGAATTAAGTCTACAATTACTTGATTTGCAGACAATAATAGTTTCGACTGATTGGTGAAATAGAGAGATGTTCAAGGACTATTTTATTGTATATTAGATCAGTTGTTTAATCTATTGGAGAGAATGGGAGGTTTACTAACCAGGACAACTATTATAGGCTATCGTCAAAAGCATCACTTCTATACCAAACACCCATAATATCGAAGGACGGCCTGAAATTTGATTAAATTAATAATTAATTCTTATCATATTTGCTCTGATATTCTTGATTTTCAGGAAAGATTCCAATAAAGACCTTGGACTTTAAACTTATTAAAGTTCAATAAAATTCATAATTCTATTGATTAGTTTTAAGGAATAAATTGTAATCAAAGTCTCGGTAAGTTTCAAACTTTAATTGAAACGAAGATATAATATATTTATTTAAATAATAATAATAATAATAATTTAATTAATTTCAATAATTGAATTCAAACCTTTAAATTGTATTTTAAAAATTTATTTAATGCAATATTGAAGTAAAATTTTGCATATTTTATATGCCTGGTATTCATCCAGTTATCTATTCATTGATTAAAACATTTGAAATACAATTAAAAAAAAATAAAAATATTATTAATATAATCCTTGAGTTGAAAACTTTTGTCAATATTTTATCTTTTATTAGTTTGAAAGATGTCGTGACTTTCAATGACTTTACTCCTATTCAATGATTCTGATCACAAAAATTCAGAGATAACTCAGATATGAATTTTGTTTTTTCATAAATAATAAATTCAAATATTTTTGTGGGAAAATGATAACAAACTAAAATTTGATCTCAAATTATAGCATTAAATGTATATCAATCCAATAGATTAAAGAAAAATTTAACAAATAAATAATTACAATTAAATTAGAACCTAGATACAATTAGTACTTCGATAATTTCTTGATTCTTTGGGAACAAATCTAGCAATTAATTAGATATTTGGTTAAAAAGTAAGGAAGGAGTAAATTATAAGAAACAATGATATCTTGTATTAATCAAAGCGATCTCATTAATAGACTTATAGCAGAAATAACTGCCGCCGACGACAAATATATGAAACCACATATGAGAGTGAAATATATTACATTTGCCCACAAAATAGCACTCAGGAAAGCGAGAGGCATAGAGTATGACCCCGATCACATAACATAAGTCCATTAGAATCATATATTGCACCGAAATATTTGTGAGTTTCATACTATTTGAGTGAAACCAACTTATTTGGGGCAAAACTGAAGTAAATGCAAACGAGAAGAACACAACTGAACGGAATATTCTACAAAAATTAGTGTTAAGGTTGAAAAACGACAGAGCGTTCAGAGATAGACAGAGACCGCACAGAATTGTGGAGAAGAGAAGGAATGCTTTCATTTTCTGTGGTTCGCAATAAAACGTAAAGTAAGTCAAACCAATGATATTCGCGAAGATATGTAACGAAACGCCGTAGTAATCAATTTTGGCGACAATCGATGCCGTCCTCTCGGAGTGACATAAAAACGTATGGAAAACTGTTGACCCATAAAAGGATAGAATAACACCCGAATAAACCAATGAAAATACGAATCGGTCTTCACTTGTCTTTAGATACTCTGGAAAGTGATTCATAAATAGGAAGTTGAATAGGAGTGACCCCAAAAGGTGTGACCAAATATTAGTGGTCTGGTTGTGAATACGGAATATCGACCAAAAACAGAGCTCATAAGAGGGGAGAACCGGGCGATAGAGTGCTGTCAAGTAGTCGTTGTGTCGCATCCAATCCGGCAGTTCATCCAAACCGACTAATTTCCAGCTAAACATTGACTTTATATAACTCTTCGGTATTTGATGGCAAACATTGTCCGTACTTTTCTTATAACACTTTTCATAGGAAACAATTGACACCGAATTCTTTGCCTCCATTTCACACTCTTTAATCACTTATTCAACACAAATATTATAAATAAATTAATATTTTGAGGAAATATTCAAACAATTGATAATTGAAATTAATTTCCCCTAAAATTATTCAGTTATTCGACTGGAATTTAATGAATAATTTCCTCAACTTGATAACTTTAATTCATTTTCATAGATATAATCTATGTAAATTCAGTTTTAATTGAACTTATATATCTCAGATCCAGTGCCAGAACGGGAGCCAGTGTTCACTTAATTTAAAAATACTTAATTATATTTAAATTGAAGGTAAAATCCCTTTTGATTATTAAATAATATATAAAAAGAAAGTTTTAAAATAACCCAAAACTTGTCCTTTAATTCAATAGTATTTTTTTTTCAATAACACATTCACTTCGAAAAATGTCAAAATTGAGTCCAAACTAATAATGGGTACAAACTATTTAGTTTTAAAAAAAATCAAATCCTTTATACAGTGTTGATATAAGTCAAAAATTGCCACAAATTAGTCCAAAGTCTTGTGCGATGAATAAAAGACAATATTATCGTTAGTTTTCAATATCTTATAATTCATTTGATTTATTGGAAAATTAGATAATTATTTGGCAAAAAACTCAGTTTGAAAGTGAAAGCACTTCACAGACTTGCACAGGACACTCACAGCACAGGATTAGAAGTTCATCAACATCAACATCGAACTAGATCAAATTTCGCAATTTGTTGTCTACTTTTGCTTAAATTATTTATAGTTTAAATAATATTGAAGTCATAAAACTGACTCAAATGTTAGGCATTTATTGAAGAGTTTTGACAAAAGAAATAAAGAGTTGTCAGAGGAGATGGTGTGGACTCAGCTCACAATTTGTGGAGTCTTTCGAGTGTTAAAAGCCTCGAGGGATTCTTCTTCGTTCATTATATAATAGCAAGGTTAACTACTATTTCAAGGTCAACACTTGAGCAGCATTTTTTCAGTCCTTAACCGCTGTAAGAAATAAATTGAATTTTTCTTAAATATAAATATTGTTTTCACTTTAGAGGAAAAGACAACTTTCAGTCATTTAAGTATAAAAATAGATTTTTTGACTTTAGAAAATCTTAACTAATTCAGGTTAACTAGATCATATATATAGATAAAGACATTCTTAACCAAATTACTTGTAATGTCATTAATCAAAGATATTCCGCATTTGCAGTCCTTCTTATCAATAGTTTTATCTGTGAGTTGAATCAAGCTAAATTCTCTTTTATACGTCAGTGTGTGTATATAATATATGGTATATCCCAATGTTTGAACAATTGCCTCGACATCTCATTTCACGAATTACTCCAAACCTCTAATATTGAGGAAAATATTCCATATTTTGTGACAAATTTCAAACAAAGAATATTTATTCTGCCATTGTTTCAAACATTTGAACTTGTTCAGCTTAAGTATACTTAGTATTTAAGTTGAATAATTCAATTTCTCAATTGATTAATCCTAAGAACAATTTATTTTTTATTATTATTTAATTCATTGAACTTAATTCAACTAATAATACATTTCATGCAAAATTTTTCGATGTTTTACAAAATTAGTTGAAATTGATTTCACGATAAAGTTATGAATCATTTATATTTATGGGGCATAAATCACTATAGTGATTATTGCCAAGGTGATTCTACAATAAAAAATAATCAAAATAATCTGTTGAATACAAATGGAGTAAATTATTTAATTCTTTAAATGAATCATTAGTATCATGGAATTGTTATCTTGCTAATTTGAGTGCTGAAAATGTTTCTTATAATTAGATAAACTAGCATGGTATGCTCAAATACAATTTCGTCTATTATTTTGATATTCTGTGACACATGAGTAATGATTTTGAGTTGACTTCTGGGCACACAAATGAAGAGACCTTGATCATCTTTTAACAAGTTTACTTAAATTCATTTGAAGGAAACGTCAAATGTTTGTTTCAAAAATTTCCATAAAATCGTTGACAAAAATATTTGTTTGAAAGTCAAGTAAAATATGTCACAAACAACACATTTGTCTGAAAACTCGGAAACAATTGATGAAAGTCCGCCCACTTATGAAGAAGTGATGACAAAGACAGACCGATCTCCTATTGTTCGACAGCCCGCTCCTCAATATGACAGTATTGTGGCCTCCGCTCAGGTTCGGAATAATGGCCGACAGAATGTGAGGACAGAACCGAAGAACCGAGAATTGAGAGACAGAACCTGTTGTGAAGAGTGCTGTGTATTCTGTGGATCCTTTTTATATCAATAAATGGTAAACATTTACAGCAAATGATCTGAATATAAGACATCGATTGACTCAATTCAGTTATTTTTATGGAAATATTTTTTTAAAAGTGATTCAAAATTATAGTGTTTTATAAACCAATGATTTTATTGATAATAAAGTCAAACAAAAAAGTATAAGAAAAACAAAATATTTTGAGTTAAAGTTTGTTGAATTTGAGAAGAGGTCCGACATATTTCTCTCCAAGAAGTGAACCGATTATCTCCATTCTGTCGCACCCGAACACGAGTTGTGGGCCCTCTGGAAGGTGTAAGACAGTGGTCGGGGCTCCAAATGCCCCATAAGAGAAGGCTTCTTCTGTTGTCTTTTTGAGCGCATCCTTTGTCTCTTTTTGTTCCATTGATTTGATTGCTTTTTCGACCACTTCTTCGTTGATATTCGCATTCTTGGCGGCCTCTCGGAAACTGTCCTCAAGAGTGACGTCTTTATGGCTGACAAACACCCGTTTCCACAGTTCTCGGGAAATGTCTTCAGTGGACACACCTTTGGTCAGCAAATCAATGGCTGTTATGAATCGCTGGGCATTGAGTGTCGTCTTCTCGACGGCGACCTCAATAAAGTTGTCGGGAATGACCAAGGGCACTTTGAAATAATTATTCAATCTAGCTAGATCATTCATCATATACAGGGCCTTATTGGGAACCATCATTGGCGGGGAATTACCGCTCAGTTTCATAGCGCCCTTCAATAGGAAAGGCCTTAACTTCAAAGACATGGCTTTCCATTTGTGTTGATATCTGGATAATAATTCGAATTGCACCCAGGAATAGGGGGACACCACATCGTAGAACAGTTCCACTGCCACTCGTTTTGCAGCCATTTTTACCTAGAACAAATATTATTTGTAATTTGTTCTAAAGTTTTCGCTTTTTCTCAAATAAACAAAACTTTAATGAAATACAGTATTAACTAGATTTAGGGTTTCAAGCAATTACCCTGGTTATTACGCAATGAATAAGTTTGTTCATGGTGAAATTCTGTGAGGTGCAATGGCATGAATTAATTGAAATTATATTTTTGTTCTTGGAAAGCGTTAATTCCTGAGTAAAAATGGTTGTCTATAACGAGATATTAGTGTATTAGTCAGTGAGAGAGCAGTCGCTCAGACTTTTGAAAAGTGAATGAATTTTATTGTAGAAAATATTTCGTTAAAAAACTATTGAAATTACGGAAAATATTCTACAAGAGTATTATTTGAAAATTTAGCCGCGAATAATTCTTGTCATTAGATGTTTTGTCTTTTTACCATGAAATTTTCCTGGGTGAAATATTATTTTTTAGCCTGTAACTTTTATAAAATTGTTGAATTAAGTTATCATCGCTTTCTTCATTATCTTTTTGGGGAAAATTCCAAAAGGACATTTTTAGTTTTACCATGTTACTTCAAATTAAGCAAGGATAAAAATATTGAAATATTTTCTTAATCTATTAGGATTAGGTTCGAAACAAGTGACCAAGTTAACTCGAAAATAAACACAATTTAACCAACTGATTCCGATTTTTAAAAATTACTAATTACTAATCGATCATGCTCAATTCAAATTCAAGGCTTTTAATTTTAACAAGGTAACAATAATAATTATATAACAAGGACTAGGGGGGAAGGTGTTAAAATATTTCTCCGGTAGGGGGCTTTGGTCTGGCCCTCCCTCCCGACCCATTATTTAAAAACTGTAACTATATTCGAGGGTTTTGATGAATTATATTTTGAAAAACGTTCTTGAATAATTGGAAGAAATACACCACGATAATGTTTTGCTTTTGCAAAAAGGAGCTACAAGAGTTTTGGAACAAGAACAATGTTTGAACTTATTTAAAAGCTAAATTAACCACTAATTAACAAGTTCAGTAAACTGAATTGATTCACCTAGTTAAAATTTATTGAAAATAAGTTTATAATTGTGCTTGAAACCTTCTTGCACACAAAACAGGCATAAAAATTGTCCAGTTGCAATTTGACAGGGAAGAATTTTGGATCAGGTGATTTTGATCTTAAGAGCTGTAATAATTTCGCAGTTGTAAAATAAATATAAGATCTGGTAAAATTGAATATTTTATTGGTTGGAGATCACGCTCTTCAAATTTTTGTTATACAAGGTTAAATTTTTGTTAAAAAATGACTTTGGACAATTGTTTTGAATTTTTACAAGCTGCAATTTGTACATTCTTTATAAATGAATATATGAACTTGATTACTCATTTAATTTTACGGGGAGTCCCGAAAATATGATTTCACTTTTTCAAATTTTTAACTAGATTATCTTGAATTTTCAACCAAAAAACAATAAACAAATTATTGAAGTATTGCATCAAGCTCAATTTTAAAAAGAACATGAAGAAAAAGGGGCCCAAACTCGGGCCCCCTTTTATACAAGAACAACAAATACTCGTAAGTGTGTTCATTATCACGAAGTGCAAGATGGGTCCAATTTGTCATGTTGATGAGAGGAGCATGATGACTTTAATTAGATAACCCGATGATTATAACCCTAATTATAATTATTATTATAACTATTTCAATAGTGACCAAGGTGTTATGCGATGATTATCAGCCGGACCTGGAATAGAACCCAAGCTCTTCGGCTGGGAGAGGGATAGTTAAGCACCGGTCCACTCATCCTCAGCCAAAAGTATAGCAATTGGAACACATATTTGAATGGATAAAAGTTGAAATTGCGCAAGCTCCAATTATTTATTGATCCGCGAAAGGAAGGAGTGTTTGTTATTGTCTGCTATTCTGTTGATGTCTGGAGCGGTGTTTGGCTTTGAATTTCAAGTATTGAAATTCACCTAGATACAAATTTTCATTGGGAAAAAATTTTAAAAAAATTAACTAAATTGCAATGTCCAAGATTACATGATTTAAAAATTTGTATTTATTTTTCTAATTTTCAAAAATAAATAACAGCTTTCAAATATTCTCTTAATTGATCTAGATTAATATTTCTGTATTTAACCAACTGTAAATTAATCTAGATTAATAGAATTGATTTACCTGGGTAAACCAGTCAATAATGTGGGTAAAGAAATACTGGAATTTTCACAATTAAATATAATTTTAATCAATTAAACAAGCAAAATTAAATCATAATTTTAAAGAAACTTGGCAGACTTTCCAATATTGTGTTCTAGCTAAAATTTGGAATCCAAACAAGTTCAAATTGATAGCTATTGACTCGATGTTTTATTGACTCGGTCCTTTTCCAATTACATTACTTTGAAAATTGAGCATAATACAATTTAGTGATTGAACAGAAGTTACAGTTTTTATCAAAAGTAAAATATTCCTGATATTAAATGTTATCATTTCTGTGTATAAGCGATTTATTTTTGATCTTGATAATTTGATAAAGTTGAGGCACCTACCATCTACATGGTAGGGGTCCCAACCTTATACAAGAACAATCAATTCTATGCCCGTAGTGTCGGCGCGTTTTTATTAGTAAATTATTAGGATAAGTGTTGAGTCGAGTTTATTATTATTATTCTTCTGCTGGAATCGAACCGCGATTCTTAGGCCTTAAGAGTGAGAGCACAGCATAACAGTCACTCCACTCAGCCTCAGCCTCGATATCCTGAATAAAACTTTTATTTAATGTATAAATTTTATCAGTATTTGCGCAGGGTCAAATGAGATAAAACTATCTTGTTACGTAAAGGCATCACATGAATAAATTAACCAAAGGAAAAATTTAATGCATTTTCTACAGGTCATTGACCTCTATATTTTTTGAATGAAAAATTTGAACTTGAAAACAATGTTAAATTTTATTCAATCTAGCTGAATTTGTTTAAAAACTGTAAAAGAATTGAAAAATTGTTATAAAAATATGTTCTTGTATAGTTGAATAAATTATTGGCCATTAGATTGGAATCTAATTTAATTCTTTTAACATTTTAATAAAATAATTGAATCACCAAGATTAAAATTATAAAAGGTAACTTTAAGGATCAAACGATCAATTTTCTCATCTTTTATTGAAATAATTCTGGTAAAAAAGTTTAAATTCTATTTTGATCAGGCTCAATTCATAAACTGTAAATCACTTTATACGTTTCAAACTATTTATGTTCTTGATTAATCTATGGATAACAAACTATTCAACTTTAATTATTTCTTCATGAACATGGACATTTTTGTGACTTGAACAGAATTCTGAATCAAGTCTTGAAATGAGCAAGTTCACTTCTGTTTAAAAACTGTAATCAAGCTTCTCTTTGTAAAATAATTAATGTTCTTGTTCATTCATTGTATAATTGGTGTGTATATTAGCGAAATTTTTTAAATCATAATAAATTCACCAAGAATATCACATAACGTTGATAAGCATAATAAACCACAATGATCAGGATAAAAAATACTTTTATTCATCAAAATTCAATTGGTAATCCAATTATTGTATTCTAAAATTATAAACTTGTTAATTTCCAATCTGGAAAATATTTTTCATTAATTGACATAACTTTCCACTTGGTGAGATTGGAAAAAGGTTCAAGTAAAATTTTAATGGAAGAGAGAGAGAGAGAGAGAGAGAGAGAGAGAGAGAGAGAGAGAGAGAGAATTGTATGAAAAATAAGTTATCAGAGTGATCAAGGCAATTGAATCTTGTCATAGGCCATAATTATCATCAATAAAATTTATTACAAGATGATTTTAATAGTAAACTTGGTAATAAATCAGTCTCTTTGCTGAGAAGAATAGGTGAAAATGAGTTGAATGGTGTGTTTAATACGATTTTGAAGAATACTTGGAAAATAATTTTTCTGTTGAATTGTTTTTTTCAATTTTTTCGTTAAACTTGTTATTAATTATTAATAAATCGTTGAATATCTTGGTATTTGATGTTCACTTGATGTTGATTTATCTGTTTTTAAAATGAGAAGGGTAATATTCATTAGTAAATAAACATAGTAATCATTTGGAATGTCAGTGATGTTCAAGTCTTTTCAATGAATCAGCTTGCTAAATATTCTGTTCTTGTTGAATTTTGAAACTAAAATTATCATGGCAAAAAATACGAGCTTGAACATCACCGATTCTAAGCATGCACAAAGATCTTGGTGAATAATAAAAATTGACACTTGCATGTATCAAAATAGAGAGACCAAACTCCAAATAAAATGCTCTAGCTTAGAAATTTAATAATTATTTATCTGTCCCCGTATCGGTACCTGCTATCCGAGCGTGGTGACTTGGGAATGGGCGATCTGGAACGGGACCGGCTGGGCGGCGTACGTGGTCTGCCCCTGGGCATTATCGGCGATGCTGACCTGCTCCTGGACCTTTTAGAACAGAGGAGAAGAGGAGGAGAAAGCAGAACATAGTTGAGCACAGGGTTGACAATAGTGTGTTGTGTTTTGTCTGAGAGATGTTTTATTCCTTTTTTCTCAACTAAGCATGATCATTTTTTAAAATTTTCACAGTGACTGGAGAGCTGGGTAACTCTCGACGCTGTGTGTGTGAGTCAGTGTTTGAGCTGGATCAATAATCAAGATGAGTTGAGTAGAGAGGAGGAGAGTTGGCTTTTTTTGTTTAATAGTTAAGATTTAGATTAGCCTAGCTAATTAGTGGATTGAGTATCTTGGTCGGATAGAGGTTTTGAGTTGATAAGTTGTACCTAGAGTATCGTCTGCGTGGATACCGGCTGTCACTGCCCCGGCTGTCGCCGCCCCCTCTTGCGTATGGGTCGCTGCGTCGGGCGCCGCCGCCGCTTCGTGAGTCACGTGGCGACGAATCACGAGCACTGCGTCCCCCGTAGGGGTCACCACCTCTGCTACCGCCGCCGCCTCCTCCGCGGCCCTTCTCGTGCCGTGATTTGCCCGTTGACAGCTCTACTCGTATTCGTCGGCCGCAGAGCATCCTGGTCAATTAAAAAAAACAAGTTTATATCTGTTGATTAATACCAAGATTAGTGTATTTGGAATTTTTCGATAAAAAAAGGTAATTAAAGTTCAATAAAATAAATGAATAATAAATAAAAATTGAGTTTAAAATCAGACTTAAGGCTAAAAAAAAATTTAATTAAAATATTTTTTAAACGAATTAAAAATAAAATTCATTGATAAGAGTTAATGACTAATGAGTAAAATATGTGCTTGCTCATTCGAAATGTGTTGGCACAGGTTTTTGATAAATGATTCGGTTGTTTCTCAAAATAGATTATTTCAATACTAGAGTGAAATAAACTTTGATTTCCGGGAAGTTTGAGAAAAAACGCATTTTATTCGTTGGGAAGGGTTTTTACTTAATTTAATTTGCCTAGCTAATTTTAAATAATTTTATCCTGGTCAAATGAAAATGTGATAGCTTACTTTCCATCCATAGCGCGGACAGCATCCCGCGCGTCACGTGGGTCCTGGAACATAACAAATGCGAACCCGGGTGGATTTCGTGCGACCCAGACCTGGATAATTCAAAAAATTATTAAACAAGGTGAATTTAGATGAAAATCTAGTTTAAACAACGAAGAGCTCTTCACTCCATTAAATTGAACTAGTTAAAATTGATTAAACAAAACAAACTTTTATAATTGAATAACAGTTTGTTATCTAGTTAATTTATTTAGCAAGATATATTGATAATACAATGAGCCTGGTGAAATTGAATAATGATAATCAGGTTAAAAAATACATAAATTATCTTTGCCCAATAAAATAACCAGGATAAAAAACAATAAACCAAAAAAATCTCATCTATTAAATTACAGTTTTTAATCTAGTTAGTTTTTCACTGGGAAATATTTTTAACAGTGTAAAAATCCTGATCCTGGTCGAACGATTTCCATTAAATAAACCAGGATAAAAAACAATAAACCAAAAAAATCTGATCTATTAAATTACAGTTTTTAGTCAAGCTAGTTTTCGTTCGGAAATAGTTTTAACAGGGTAAAAATCTTGATTAATCTAGATAAAAATAAGCTTGTTCAATAGTATATCGTTGATAACCCAAGAAAATAACCAGGATAAAAACAATAAACCGAAAAAATTTCATCTATTAAATTACAGTTTTTAATCAATTAAATTTTGTTCTAGATATATTTGAATTAGCATGGTGAAAATACCTCTTTCAATGGGCCATAATAGCCAAATGCGTCCTCTAGTTCGTGTCGGGTGCCATTATTACCTAGCTCACCCACATATACCTTGCAGTCTAGAGGCACGTTCTCTCGGCCTCCATAGCGACTCATTCTTGTTATTCAAACTGATCCGGATGTTGATTATGTGTCAGTTCCTCAGCACAGGGCTAATAAAAAAAAAATTGGTTCTTGGTTTTGAAGTAATATGAATTTGATTATCTCAATGCGACTCTTGTTGTTGTTGTCAGTAATTAAGGGAAAGGACGCACGAAATTAGCACAGAATAAGTGTCGGTGCGCTCACACCTAATGAATAGCACAGACTGTAGGGAGCAGACTATGGAACAGACAATGAGCCAAAATGGTTGAAAGCGACAGCTCTCAGGCTTTTTCTGGTTGAGACTGTGCTAAACAAACACAGCGTCTATGGTGTGCTGAATAGCCTGTGCTCTGCTGTTAGCACCGGATTTAGGTTACGACCCAATTCATAGATAGCTATCATTATATGTTTTGGTACTTTTTGTTAAGTGTTTTTAGGTGTGTTTAAGTAGAAACTGTTGTCACAAAAAGGTATGATTTGTTTGTTACGATTATTCGCGTACTTAAGACTGGTTTGAATTGATATTTGAGTTCAATTCTCAACACTATTCCGGTTCTCATAGACTGTCTGTCCGTTCCTTTGAGTGTTTTTACTATTTTCTAATTGATCAAGATAATTTTTCAGAAGTTTTCAAAGTTCAATAAATTTTGAAAAAGTTTTCAAAACTTTTTATTGAATTTTTAATGACTGTAATTAATAACAAGAATCTCTTTAAAATTATCTAGTTGATTTTTGGTAAAATTGATCGGAGCACATTAACATCAGATAAATGAGTTAAAGAATTTATTCTGGTTTTTTGAGCTAGGTCAATTTATTTTAGCAAGGTATTTCATATCCTTGGTTAATTCAAAATTTTTTTAATGTGTCACTAGTGGGGGTGCGACCCCTCCCTTAGGTAAAAAAGTACCTTTAGGAGGGGTCGAATTTATTATTGAAAATTATTTGAGCACATGATCAAGTATATTTTTTAAACTGCAATCTAATCATTATGATTAAGTAAAATTACCTATTTTCAAGTTATCTTGTACCAATGGGGTTGGAGAGTACAACATTTTATATTTTACCAAGACACAAAACTAAAGCACAATTCTGATCAGAATTAATAAAAAGGATTAAGAGTATTGACACTAATCCAGTGTCCAATAGATGGACAATAGAGTGGTTTTCACTGAAAACGGGTCAAAGACTGTAATAAATACTTAAGTTTAGAAAAAAAAATATATCCAGGTAAAAGTTTTATAACTTTTGGGTTTTCTCCCCCATTGCGTGAAATAAAATTATGTATTCCAACAATTTTTGATCTTGGTCTTATAAGGAATAACAAATAGAATAGGGCACTTATAGAAAAAAGCTCGCAATTACTTTCATTGGAGAGGGCCATGGTATCTGAACAGGGTCAATAATAAGATATTTTCACAATAAATGAGATCATTTTATTCCTGTCCATTGAATTGAGTTCAGTTTGAGATTAGATTCCACTGAAAGTTGAGATAATAATCAACTGAATGAAGAAAATGAAAGTTTTGTTTTTAACCTTGATCATTCTGTTAGGAATTCAGTCAAATTCCTGTTTTATCGAGTCTTGCGATCAGTTGTGTGCATTTGAGTGGATTCTTTGCATGATGAAACAGGATTCTGATGGTAAATAAATGTTCTAGAAATTAAAGTTTAATCTAGGTCAAAATTACTCTATTTTGAATATTTCCAGGACATGTCTCACCATTAAACCCGTCGTCTGTCTTCTCCTGCGATAACACCAGAGCTAAATGTATGGACAAATGCGAGAAAACTTTTCTATGACCAAGAAAACATTACAATTTCAACAAAATCAATTGAATTGCTCTTAAAATTCTGTAATTTTCATCGAAGAATAAATAAAATTGATTAAAACAATAATCAATACCAAGAATCAATATTTGCATGTTAATTTTTTAAAAGGAATTATTCCTAGTTAAATATTTGAAAAAATTAGATGTTCGTGGTCATTCAAATGGCCCACATTTCTAAACAGATTAATAAAAGGATTAAGAGTATTGACACTAATCCAGTGTCCAATAGATGGACAATAGAGTGGTTTTCATTGAAAACGTGTCAAAGGCTGTAATTAATACTTGAATTCAGAAAAAGTTATACCCAGTTAAAAGTTCTTTAGTTTTTGGGAACAAGCAAAACTGAAAATGAAGCCTGTTATTTTAGTAATTTTGCTCTTGGTCGTTTCTTTGCAATTTGCGAATTCAACAGTTAACTCATCCAGATCAATGTGTGGCAAATCCTGTCATCTGCAGTGGCTGTTATGTTTTAACCTGGCAAATAATTCGGGTATTCACCCAATAAGTAAGATCAGATTATTTACATTTTTAACAAGTTGAGTTGGAATTAATTTCTCTTAAAATAAACTCATCTATCAATTTGTGATTTCCATTGAAATTCATATTTTATTTTGGTATAAAAAAAATGAATGTTTTGTTTTCAATCTTGATAATCCTTTTTTCTCGCAATCCAATATTTTAATCAGGTTCATTTTGATTAATTCAAAATTAATATCAATATTAAATTACAGGTTCTTTGAAATCTGGAAACCTTTCGTTTGTCTTCTCCTGCGATAACTTGAAAGCCAAATGTCTGTCCCAATGCGAGAGCAAAACGGCAGCAGAAGTTTCACCAAGTTAATTAATAATTTGATAAATAATTTTCTCAATTTTCAAAACATTTTATCAAATTTTTCTTTTTCATAGAATCTATTTTTAATTCTTGAAAACTGTAAGCAATGAATCAAAATGTAATTTAATTCGAGAATAAATCAGTTAATTTTAATCTTACAATGAGGGTTCTTTTGGTGATATCTTGATGGCTGATATCTCTGAAAACTAGACAACGAGCTCTAAACGATGA
>JAQGBD010001383.1:0-16475 GCA_034698165.1 Punctoribates punctum | reverse complement strand
TTGGCCATTTGGCCCCCTCCTAGACCAGAGCTCGAATCGGCCTCCCCCTACGGCCCCCCCTAGGGTCTCGGACCTCGTCCATGCCTGTTGTTAATATTAATTTTATCTTAATTAATCATAATTTGAGTTGTTACTAGATCATTTGAGTGTTCTATAAGAATAAACTATTAAAAAAGTTATCGAAAATACTATTTCTGTAATACTATTCCTGAAAACTATTACTAAAAATCGAATTCTTTCGAAATTGATCGTCTCATTTACCAAGATCATTGAAAGGGGTTCAATTTCTTTTGCTTGTTGATTCTAATTGCATTAATTCGATAATAATGATGTTGATGTATAACGTGAGTTGAAATGAAACCTAAATTGAGCCTGGCAAACATTTTCAATTGGAATTGAGACATATAAAATTACTATTAATACGTAACCAAGGGCTTTGACTGGTTTGCTCTCGATTCAAAGGGAATCACCTTTCAAAGTCAAAAGTTCTGTCCAATTAGAGCTCTAATTTACCATGCTACTTATCTGTGTCTACTCAAGTTTTGTAAAGAAAGTTATTATAATTCTTTCCGAGAGATTAAATCGAGGAAATTGAATAACTCTCCCTTTTGTATGAGAGATTTATAATGAGAGGATTAGCATGGTTATTTTGAACTTCTAATTTTAGCTTATTGGATCTAATATATTATTTTTATTAAATAAAGTTCTGTAAAATATGAGCATGATTAATTGAAATTCAAATGTTATTTTTCTTCCTTTTTATTATTTAACAAAAAAATAAATAAATTATTTTTCGATAATAAATAAATAATTAAACTGTAATCAAGTATTATTTAGCAAGATTAATAATAGCAACAAACCTGCATAATTTGGGCGCAGATTCTTATCGTATCCACTGTCGGAAAATGATTTCAATATATGTGAAACATTTGACATGATTTGACTTAAATTATATGGAAAAAAGAATATTCTTGGTTAGATTTGCTTTCGGTTCATTTGCCAAAACCTTCCTTGACACATTTACTAATGGCCCCCCTCTGAATCACCTCTACACCCCATTTAAGATCAGTGCATGATTTTAAGGTAAGTGTTGGCAAACATTTGTCTTAATTCATATCAAATTAGTCTTCAGATCCAAACTCGAGGTTAGAGTGAAAAATAAAATCCAATTCAATACTCACTTTGGAATTGTTTGACAAATAATTGAATTAAAAATATATAAAAATTTAAACAAAATTATCGCAAAAATCATTTTTAAATCCAATTCAAAGGATTAGGAATTATATCACAGAAAACGAAAAAAAATAAATATTTTTCTTCAATCAAAAGACATTTTTTCTGAAAAACTTAATTAAATAATCAATAAAAATATGATTTGAAACCGAATTCAACCGAATTACTAATAATTGAGTTAAAAATAAACTTTTGATTCGAAAAAATTCAAAAACAACTTTCAAAAGGATGTTATGAAAGGACTGGAGTCGAGTGAAAGGCAAGGATTGAGCGAATAATTACTGATATATTCAGTTCAGAGGATGAATTGATGTCTTCCAGTGAGGAACAGTGAGGAGCACCACATCGGAGTGAAAAACAGGTTTCACTTTTCATATTATCTTAATATAAATAACATTTGAATCACATTTTGAGTCTAAAACCAAATTGAACTCGAATTTCAGTTTTATTTCGGGATTTCCTGAAAGAAGAAAAAAAACTCATTTCAAGTATTTTATGAACATTTTTATCAAAAGGAATCTGAAGCGAAAGTCATCATTAATGCACTCCAATGATGGTCAAGGGGTGGAGCAGACAATTAATTTAGACTTTGAAGAGTGCCAAATATTTTTTCTCCTCGATTATCGCACCCATTAGTCAGGGCTCATATTTTACCTCTCATTAAAATGAATAGACATTATTAAAATCTTATCTTGATGATTCTAGTTAATATTCTTTAGTTTGGCAACTCCTTCGTTGAAAATATTCAAAGAGACACCTTGGTAATCAGTGATTACTAATCACTATGACAGGGTAAAGAAAATAATGGCATGTTCATCCAAGAGTGGTATTTAAATAATAGAATAGAATTGAAAGTAAATCAATTATGTCGGCCATCAATAATTTGTTTGGCCTTAGAATAAATCATCCATCAAATAGTAGTTGAATAAAGTGATGTTCAAATTGCAAGTACCTAATTTTTTGCTTCCTCTGAAGCTCACCATTTGAATTTGATAATAAACTACCTTTTTGTTCTGTCCTCAATCGAGATAAAATATTTAAACAGTACTCCAATAAACATATAGTGACTTTGTTCATGTTCAAGAACAGTTTATTACCTTTCCACTTGGCCATTTGCCTGGAAATTTTCGTTTGTTGGACTCCCGCTCCTTCAGAGTGGAGGTGTTTAGACATAACTAATAAAATAGTTGTTTACTAGATTTCAAATTTTATATTATTTATAAAATTTGAACTTGTTCAATTAAATCAATTAGTTTTATCATTGTTAAATTTAATAATCTTACCTTTAAAAATATTGTGCACATTCAATATGAAAGATTAAATTTGAAATGGAATTTCCCAATTTTAACAAGACCATAATTTTTAAGTAATAAAAATATAATTAGCTTGGTAAAAAGAATTCCCAAATGCCATTTCTCAGGTGCAATGACTCGGTTAATATTTGTAACTAATATGAGATGGAGTAGAATAAGAGACTTACGAAAGTTAATCCAAGATAATAAAAATTAATCCTTTTTTAACAAGTTCCAAATGCTAATTCTCGATTGTCTCGGCTGATTGACCTAATAATCAAGGCAAACATTATGTCGTAATTGCAAGATTGAAGCCACAAAATCTGCTCTAGGTTCTCATTTGACTTAATAACTTAATGTTATCCTCTATTCGATATAATTACCAAGCAACTATTTTAGTTATTATTCTCAAGGCTAGTGTAGGGGTAATACTGTCTCTGTTTTCACGACATTTAATGAACGATTGGAAGAGTAATTACATAATAATTTTTCCAAATCAATTTTAACTAGATCAAATCTTAATGAGCTATAAGCGAATATTTAAGGCCTAATTAATCAGAAAAAACATGAGTGTGTTTATGAGATGATCAAGGACTTTTGAAAAATTTTTTTTTCTCTAAAATTCATGTTTAATTTTCCTTCATTTTTATGACCAAGTTAAACTTGACATTAATAATAAATTTCTTTTAAGACCCAAACATTTGAAAATTTTTGATCTTGATAAAAAAATATTGAACTAATTTAGAGATTATTCAAAATTTGATGATAGGATAAAATGCTTGATCTATTGCAAGATTATTGAATTGAGTCAAGTTTAACGAACAAGTTAATTAATTTTAATCAAGTGATCTTGCTCATCTAAAGAATTTATTAGATATTAGATTGTTTTTCAGGAATATTGAATAATATTGTGTGTCATTAGGTTTTCATTGATTTTGAACGTAAAGAAATATTTTTAGCGAATGGAAGTCCCGACACATCTCTCAGTAAAAGACTTGTTGTTCTGAGGCGTCGGCGCACAGAATAAACTCCAGAATAAAAGCTTATTTGGAATTTCAAATCAGAATCTTCTGAAAAATTATTAAAAGAAAAGGTAATTCTTTTTGAGGACATCACAAATACTTAGAGCTGTGCTAAAATTGACTTTTGAAGTAGAGCTGACCAATTGAGGACAGAATAAATGAGTACTGAGTCCCGGATTATTAAATTGTTTCAAAACTGAAGCTTATGAACAAAAGTGGAGTACAATTGCCATTAGATCTGATGCTGTGCTCAGTCTTCTCATTAGCGCTTAATAATCCACTCGTTATTCTGTGCTCTAAGTCCTGAACCAAAACTAATAACTATAGAATTTCTATCTTATTATGGTTGTCAAAAGCTACTAGTTGATATTATTTGATGAAATAGTTGACAATGTCCCTGGAAGTAACAGTGATAACTGAAAACTTAACCGAAACATTTTATGAATTGCTTTCAACCAACACCTCATTGAATAACAGTTCCGGTACTCCGACGAGCTATCGGTTGCCCCCATTGGAGGCGTGCGACTCATGGAAACAGTTTCTGCTGACATCACTATATCTGTTGACATCTCTGTTCTCATTCTTCGGTAACGTTGTGTCCATAATTGTGTTAATTGTGGGCAAACGGTCCTCACCTGAGCTCAAGAAATATCTGATAAACCTATCGATTAGTGATATTTTGATGGCTTTATTCTCCATTCCGTTTACTTACACAGACTTCATGTTAGGCCGTTGGGCACTGCCTTCTATTCTGTGTCCATTTGCACAGTTCATCACAATCTTCTCATTGTGTGCATCAGTGGCCACACTCACAGCCATTGCCATCGAAAGGTCAGTGAATACAAAAAAAATATATTCTGTAGAAAAATGAACCAATTTTTGCGATCAAATACTAAATCAAATAAAAAATCAGTGAATTCGTGACTCAAAGCGATAACACATATGTATTAAAAGGCGGTATAATAGGGCTATCATTAGGTATATATTGGATTCAATTAACTGAATACTCGAATCAAAGCAAACATACAATTATTTGGTCTGAAATATGATTAGTGAATCATTGAATCCCAAGTCTTTAACAAGATTAAGTTGTTTGAGCAGATAATTGCTACGAACCTTTTTTAAGAATTTTCCCAGATTATCAACTAGTAAAACTGTGTGGGTTGCCTTTTTCAATAAATTATCAAACTTAACAAAAGAACATTTATTTATAAAACTGAGTGAAGGCTGAAATTTAAACTAAAAGTATATAAAATGAAGATTTCTTACAAAATATTGAGTAATCAAAACAATGGAAAGAAATCAAATATTTAAAAAATCCCATTGTCCTCATTATAATACGCCTACAGCTTATAATAAATTAATTTTTGATATGCAGGTTGATTGATGCATGCTCAATTCACTCGAATATACTTATATAACTTAATCCTATTTATTTATTCATTCATTTTCCTATTTGAATGGTAACAGATTGAGCTAGATTTTATTTACACATTGGGTATTTGGTTGAGTGAGAAGGAATTGATTTTAATCAAGCATAAATATGAAATATTCACTCTATTCTGACATTTTCATTAGTGATGTTTACTTGGTTATCCGAAATCAGTCGCGGATTCTTCCACGATATTAGATCTAGATTGAAAACAAACTTGTTTATCAAATTCAACTTTTGCGATAAACAACAAAGTATTTGAATTTAATTTTGCTTGATGCTTTAGAGAAAATCTTTGACTAGTCATGGCATTAAAGTAAAGTATTTTTTATCCTAAAAATCTTCGAAAATATATAAATAAAATCTTGGAAAGTCCCTGGTGAATTCAATTTTTAATGCATTGTAGTCTAAAAGCAAAACTCTATCTTAGAAAGTGGGCATCAGCATAGTTTCACCACAATATTCTTGGTCAACATAACATGGCTACAAGCATTCGAACTTAGGGGAGGTGTAGCCCAGAATTTTCCAGGGAGGTTCTAGATGGTTTTATGTCAGTCAAAATGTTTCTGGATTGAGCTATTTTTGTCGAAAATTATGTGAACGGGGGGAGGGAGGGATCAATACTCGATATGCTTACACCTTGTTGATTGACCTAATGTTAAAAGCAGACGAGGAAAAAATGAAGGAGTTTTTTGGCTTTACACCAGCCTTTATACGGTCACCTTGGCAATCCCTGGTTAGTATACCCCAAATTTAGAATAAAAAGCCCTTGAGCCAAAAACACTTTTATTATGATCTCAAAAACCTTTCAAATGAATTGAAAAGAATTTATTCAATTATTTAATAAAGGGGCAAGATTAATTCAATGCCAGTTTCTTAAAGTCTAATAAAATAATGATTTTAAGAATGAATATGAATATTAATATGATTAATGAACTTACATAAAGTTATTTTCTATTCTAACAAACATATGGGCGAAGAATGTGTAGATATTAAATACCTAGGCCCTGGGGTATTAAAAAAAAGTAAATTCTAAAGTTGATTCTGGGTTTGTTTGCCTGTTTTTAGTCTTTTACTTAATGTTATTATAATAAGTTTATTCAAAAGTTAAGACTGGAAGTAAAAATACATTTTTAGGGAGAATATTGATCATGGTACACGTGTTTATACTAAACTTTTTATCAAACATTGAGAGATGATCAGGGGGTATATCGAAAATTCCGTCTAATTTTTTGGGTCGAGGTATATTATTCCAGCCTTTGATACATAGGTGTACGTTGACCATCATTGACAGTGAATGGTATTATGAATTTCTTTCGGCATCTTGGAAATTTTGATTTATTTTCGTCAAAATGTCATGTACAATTTTTGCGTTGGAATGGGATTCGATAAAAAGAGTTTCGATGAAATAATGTAATCCTTTTGAAACGTTTTGAGACTTTTTTTCGATAGAAAAGAATTTTGAAAATTTAATCATAGTTTTGATCAAAACTCAAGTTATTCTCCAAAAAATTGATTTTAAAAGAAATAGAAAACTCTTTTATTTCGTTTAAAGTAAAATCTTTTTCATAGACTTTGAAATATATTCCGACACAATTCAATCAACACTTGAGGCTATTTGCTTTGAGCTTGGTTAATTCAGACGTTTGATTGAAGTAATTTACATTTAACTGTCAAAACATATTAATTAGGGGTATCTGTGAATGACAGCACTGTTTGGAAAGGGAGGACTCATCCAATGATTTTCAAAGTATTTACTAGAGCACTCAATTTTAAAATTTTTATTCGGTGATTTCACTATTTATAAATGATCTGGTTCATTCAACCTATCAATTTCATGAGTCATTTAACCAGAGGTAAACATGGTAAGTTTCAGACATTCAGACTCAAATAAACCTTGCTTAAACTCAATTTTGAAATCAATAAATTGGTGACAATACCCATTTAATAATTTATTTGAAATCTTGGTTATTCCCATTAGTTATCGAGGAATAACAACTCATTTAATTTGAAAAAATCAATGAAATCTTCTTTTATTTGATAACAAGTTTCCGAAAAACAAATCTAATTACGAGTTTTTTCCCATTTATTGACAAAAAACAAATATTTTTAGCACAAAATTGTATGAAAAAAAGATTGATTTTTCCCAAGAGTAAATCTTTTAACAACTTAACAGTAAAAAAATTTTAAAATTTAATTCTAAAGAAGATAACGGAATATATCGATAAGTTTAATGTTCTAGCAAATTATCGTATATAAGGAATTCCTTGATTAATTATTCTTTGAACTAATCTACTTAACTTTTCGACATTTAGCTTAAATGTGAAAATATTGTAAAAATCAATTTGAATATAAAAACCCATTTTGTTTTTTGTTGAAATAAGAGAAGAGTTCTTTATTTCTCAAACATTGAAACAAATAAAAGAATTTATTTTAAGAAAAAACTATTTAATTAGTATTTGAGACAAAATTCACCGAAACTATTGAATAATTCATTACTTTTCTTAAGATCTGCCGAAAGACTGCAATCAATTTAAGACTGAATACAAAAAGTGATGTCTTTTCAAATAAAAAAATATTTTTTGTTATTTGAAAAATATACAAATGCTAAACCAACTAGTTTGAATTTCATCTAAATTCCAAGTAGTTTGAAATTGAATTCTGCTAGGCAACACCATTTCACTTTCAAATACTCCTTAACACTCCACTAATATCCATACAGACATAACACAGACACAACTATTTTTCAGGTTCAAGAACTTGTCCCTTGATTAATTTTGCATGATCTCAATGTATAAACATTTTTTAATTTTCTCATAAGTGTTGTAGAAATTAATTATTGAATTTAATTATTCTGAAAAGCAAATTATCTAGGACAATTAATTATTTTCCGAATTTTGTTTCAGAAATCTAATGTTTAGAATAGACTCGAGTCTTATCAGTTTATATAATTATGATAATTATGAAATATTTTGTTCACCAAGATACTTATTACCATCTGTGTCTTTAATACAAAGTCTTTAGGCAAATATAATACAATTAATTTATCCAAGTTTATCGACGCATTAAAATCCTATTAAGTACTGTTGAAAAAGTTCTTAGTCGAGACCACTCAAGCAAATTGACTTTTCAATTAGGTACTTGGTAATTATTTATCCCCTCCGACTGGGTCTGACACACAAACACCGCTCACTGCTGGTGATCGGCTCGACCTGGTTTTTGGCCACACTGTTGGCGGGACCACAACTTTTCACAACAAAGACCGTTCCCTTCAAATACGGTGACAACACATACATGAAGTGCAGAGAAGTTGCGAGTCGTGTCTATTCCACCAATTATTCATTGGTTATATTCTTCGTCACCTTTTTGTTGCCATTCTTTACACTCCTCTTCGTTTATGGGAGTATTGGTATCAGAATGTTTCGTAAACAGATCCCGGGTATGTATTGCCCTATAAAAGAGATTTCCAATAACTATGAAACTGTTATTACCAATTCAGGACTTAATTATCATCAGGGTAACAACAGTTTGGTTAATAAACTGAAAGCCGTAAAGATCAGTGCAGTGGTTGTTATGCTGTTCATAATCTGTTGGCTACCGATACAACTCTTCAATATAATCATATGGTATGACCCGTTTCTTCTGATGGAATTCTTCAATTTCAACATGGACTCATATCTGGCACTGTTTTTCGTCTGCCACTGGATATCGAGCGCCCACTCATTCGGTAATTATTTGTTTCGACACTTTATTACTTTATTTATTAGAGTTTTAATGTAATAAATGTTTCTGTTCTGCAGTCAATCCAATCATATACTGCTTTATGAGCGATAACTTCAGAGTAAGTCTTATTCTTATTGTAAAACTCATTCAATTTTTAACCCAGACAACTTTATTTCTGTTATTTCCGGGACAATAATAATGCTGTCTTTATTATCATGATAAATTTTATCTGAAATAGTCTCTCTTATCCTTATTACATAAGAGCTAGATTCATTTATCTGTAGTAACTTTGTATGATAAACGATAAATGTATTGGATATCCAGACGAAATAGAATCTTGGTTTGTCTGGTAATTCCAATAATATTAATTCAGATAATATTTAATGTCTGGAGTGATTGTTGAAAATACCAAATAGGTTTTATTTTGAACTTGCTAAATACCCAGATTTCCAGAGAAATATCCTATTCATAACCGGATTACTTGAATTTGCATAAAACGTCTATTCATTCACTATTTACAGTCCACTAATTGTTAGGCTTTAAATCAAATGAGTTTTTACTTTATCTTTACTTTTGATTTCGAAATTCAATTGAAATGAATAATCGATTGACTGTCTGTCCTCTCAATAGGAAGACTTGCATAACATTATTCTTCAACTTTTGCCGGGAGTCTGCAAAACACACAATAATGGCAATCAGATGAATGGTATCAAAGGAAAGCACAGAATATCTATTCAGACATCAATTGAAACAACAAATGTATAGATATTTGTGTTTAAAATATCTATTCTTATCCCAGATATAATATTCTATAGGATATGATATTCTATGAGAATAAATAACAAGATATTCAAGAAATACAGAAAATATGATTATTTTTGATTGTGTTTTGTATTCCTGTCGTCTAAATATCAATATTTATATAATCCATGTAAATTATTAAAGCTTTTACATGTTATTTTGATGTCTATACTTTATTATTATAAGAATAGCTTGTTGAAATTTTCAATATTCTGTATTTATAAATTGTATATGATCACTATCCATGTAATTTGTTACCGAATAAAAATACCTTAATATAAATAATATGATTATAAATTTTTGAAATAAGAAAGCATAAATAATATTCTTGTGTATCATGGAAAATAACTAGGTCAAACATACGGCTGGAATTTTTTTTAAATGCAAAAAAAGTGTAATTCTATTGGAGGAGGTCTTATTGATTAATTGAACATGTCTAATCATAATTATTTGATAGATTACTAGACATGGCAAGGTAATATGAGTGAGACTACATTGATAAGAACACAATTTAAGAAACTTTAGTAACCTTGGTAATCATAATTGATATTTTCTCAACAATTTCACTAATAATTGGCTCATGTGTTGGTTGACAGGTTCCGGCTGTTCTCAGCTGTCGTCTGGACAGAAATAAACTGCCCTTAGTTCCCAAGGAATGACAGGATAACTTAAATAGGATTTATACTTGAAAAAATAAACCAACTAGGCAAAACACTATTCCCTCTAACAGAGTAATGAAATAAAAGACGAAATAAATTCATAATGTTCCTACTTCAGTTCAGCCCTTAGGGCAATTCATTCCTGTCCAAAATGACGAGATTTGATTTCCTAGATTCATATTTTCAATTAGATTTATGGAGTGGGTGTTCGCGCAATGGATGTCCGCCAAACGCTTCTCAAAACTTGAATTGTATCTGAAAATCAAATTTATCTAATATTTGGCACTAAAAAGTTCGGAATACATAAGCCATCAAATTTTGTAATCAAATTGAGCTAGTTTACCAAAGGCTCATTATTATTGGAAATCACTTTTTTTTTATCCATTTGAGTGCTTTTCAAATGATTTCAATTTGATAAGGTTTTTACCATTATCCAGTTCGCCACGTTTTTTATATGATGATCTAGCTAGGTTTTTGAGACGACTCATTGTCATTCCCAGACATAAACAATTCCTCACGACTGGCGTCGTATCAAACAATTCCCAGAAAAATATTACTGTTTTTCAAATATTATACAAAACTATCAAAACTTACATAAAATGATTTCTTTTGTAAAAGTATTTCAATTTAAATAAATATTTGCATTAATTCGCGACAAAAAATATATATTCGTATAAAAAAAGATAAAAATACATTCCTTTTTGAAGTTTGCCGAAAAAAAACTTCAATCATTATGATTGTTGACCAAGGTAAAACATTTGATCAAATCTCCATTGAAAATGAAACCAGACAAATTTATCACACTTAACTTGACAATTGTTACTTGGTACTGTTAGGTTAAAAACCTTTCAAAAACTTGACACTTGGAATAGATTCTATTGTTTGTGTTCCAGGCACTAAAATATACATTTAATAGAGTTTGTTGGATAAATGCCTGGATAAAACCTATTGAGAGCAAAATTCTTTAATATTCGAGTTCTTATTATCCCTGAAATGAAATTTTAAATTCTTAACCGAGTATTTGATTAAAAGCTTTTCACAAAATTTTGATAAAAATATTTGTTTTAAAATAACAATTTAGACATTTGACGGACACTTATATGAATATATTGAACAAACAAAAGCATTAATTCACACGAGCTTTGAGCATGCTAATTCTGAAGCACTGAATCTCGAAGAGCCCATCGGCTAAACAGATTTGACAGTCAATGAAGGGATTGTTGAGCACAGAATTAGTCGATTAACTTCTGGAACATTTCTACTTCTCTGCACAGCTTTATTAATATCCAGTTAAGTTTATTTGCCTCAATATATGCAGATTTGTATATATATTGTATATTAAAGTACATACGGTATGCAGTAGTGCCTGTAGTTTTGGACCAAGAAACGAATGTTTTAGTGAAGAATATTGGGTGGACCAGGTTTAGGTTTAAGGAGCTAGCTATTTGTTGTAATCCAGAGCGCTATTGGAATAGAGGTTCAGCAAAGAGAGTGGAATCAGATTTGATTCGAGTTAATTAAGGGAAAGGTTTACATCCGGGAGTACTGAAAATCGATTAAACATTTGAATTCATCGCAATACTTATGTATGTGAAACAAAGTGTTAGCAAGGTAGAAATCTCTTAATTTTTGAGCATAACTCAAAAGAAAATATAAGCACAGAATTATTGAAAATTAAAGAATTAACATTTTTGGATAAATCTCGTCTATGATTAGAACAATATAAGTTAAAGCATCTTGGTGGTGGTGATCTCCATTTCTGTATTCATAGTAATCACTCTTTTCGTAGGAATTACATCAACTGTGAGTGAAATCTTATTAATAGATTAAATGACTGACAGAGAGACAGACTATAAGTTAGGAATAAATGAAAATATTTGCGGAATTTCTAATCAAATTTTTCATCTCTTTTCAAACTAATGTTCATATAAATGATTCGGATCACTATTCTGATTATAAAAGCGAATAGTTTTAAATCAAAACTGAATATTTGAATAATTTTCATTTGAATCTAGCATATTATAATTAAAAATGATTCAGCAATTACAAATAATCTGAGCTCAAAATTCACCATAAATTTGAATTGGTTAAAATTACTTTTTATTAAATATTCTAGGTCAACTATTTTTGATTAAATACTAGGAATATCAATCATTGACATCTATATGTTGAGCAAGGTGACTGATAAATTTGGTCTAAAACAGTGGTATTTGCAAAAATCGACAGGGAATAAAATACGAGAATACCATCAGGCTCAATTTAATCTAAATTCATTAATATTCATTTGAAATCATATAAATGTCATAGCTGAATTTGTTTTAAGCCACGATTAAACTTAATTAGATTTTTTTCGTTTGAATTGAACAAGATTATTCAATTCTCAATATTGACTGAAAGAAAGTACATCATCCAACTCGTTTCTATGGAACCGGCATACGTTTACCTTGCAAATGTTATATTTAGAGTTAATAAACATAATTGCCATAAGCAAAATATCTAGCACAACCAGTCTAGTGAACGGAGAAGAGTTCATCAATTATTTAAAGGAAAGGTGTTTCACAGCTTCAGATTTAATGAGTTTTTCTCTTCATTTCAACTTTCAATGGAATCGATTAACCTTTTTATGTATAACTCTTTGAGCGGAAGTTTTTCCACAAATTGTGATACAATTGACTGAGAAATTGGTTTTTATTCAGTAATTCATTTAATAAGAAAACAAATTCAAACATTAATTTTCCATAAAATAAATGCAATTTTAAGGGAATATTGAATCAGGGATCGCAAGGGAGGTATAGCCCAAATACCCCCCTAATTTTTTGTCTGATCGGACCCCCCCCCCCCTAGAAAATGTGAGATTTTGAGGACCCCCCCCCCTATGATTTTGTAGGATTTTGTGGGAAAAAGTGGGAAATTTTTGAAATTTTGGACCTAAAAGTCGGACCCCCTTGCGATCCCTGATATTGAATGAATATATTCTTGATATAGATTTCAATTTATAAGTGAATTTTGATTTGCTTTAAATAGAAACTCATACAAAATTAACAAGTATCATTCAGAAAATTGAATTTTAATATTTATTAAATTGAAATTATTTAGTAAATAGTTTTAGAATTTGATCGCAAGATTAAAAATACTGTTTTGCTTATCTGTTTAAGAATGTTCAAGGTAAAATATTTTTAGCAAAGTCCTTGAGTATTAGTGCTCAGATACAATGATCTTGTTAAAAATTGCTTTAATTTTGAGAAAATAAATGTCATTTAATTGAATTAATTATTATAAATATATTGTTATATAATTTTGTTATATATGTCACAAAATTAATACTTATAAATCATATGTATTATAATTTTCGTCCATTTCTTTTGGAGTAGGGTCACTCTTCTTGAATCTTATGCCAACGGGATCTGACTCTCGGAACTGATTCAGGTCCAGATTTCTAATGAACTTTGGATATGGAAAAAGCCCATTGTTTCCCATGTTTTCCAAATTGAGTCCATCCGGCGATTCTATTCATTGAATAAAAGAATGGATTATAATAAAGCTTTTTATCAAAAAACAGATAAAATTTATTATTTTTATAAAAGAGATATAAAAAAGAATAAAATATTTTGTCACAAAAACATCTCTCAATCAATGGATGCGTTGTTCAAAAGACACGTAAAACATTATTTTTGAGATTTAGCTCAAAGTTTGGAAATTTAACAAGGTTCATACTTTGTGAGCAGGGTCTAATCAACTTTTTATTGTCGATCGGATTAAAAGATTTTCCGAATTGAGTCGAATAAAAGACTGAATACTTAGGATCTAAATTTGGAAAATTATGTGTCGGCTCTGAAAAATGATTTATTTATTTTTATTGGACCAAGATGATAATCCCTAATAATATTATGAATTAATGTGTATTCCATATTCGGCTAAAATGGCTTCCATTTTGTCGGTCATTTTATCCACCCTTATACACTCCAAGGAAAAAAATTTCGCCCCCCCCCTCCCCTAGAGTAGAAGATCTTCCGCATCACTGCTTTCCTATAAATTAGTATTCTGCTAGATACCTTTTTCTATTGGATTATGTATTTGTTCTGTTGAAACACTTTTTAATAGAAACATAATTTAGAGTCAATAATGAGATTATTTTTTGTCATTCATTTGGAAATGAATTCAAATATTTTCTATTCATTAATCATTAAAATCTATTCATAATTTTGTTTCCATTAAATGAATGGTAATTAAAGTTTGGAATACATTTGAAGTGATGACCAAGAATATCAAAATACCACTTAATTTTTTTGTTTGTCAAGAGGAGAAAAATGTCCTTGGGCCTTCTAAGCTCTGTTACCATACCATGGCCATCAGTTTTTTTTGTTTTATATTTTATGCGCAAATATTTATTCTTTTTTATAATTGAGCAAAAATTTGTTCATGATGTCCTCAGGGATGTGCTATGAAATTTGCTAGAAGAGATTATTTCGAGACTAGAAAATGACTAATTTGATTTTCACCCGAGTAATTAAAAGGTTTGATTAATAAAGAGTGACAAACACTCCGACAACTAATTAATAAAAATATAATTCAAATCTATAAAAAAATTGAAAAAAATAAATTAAAATGAGCTATAATTGGAAAAAAATCTATAACTTAATTAATTTAATCATTGATTTCTTGGTAATTGTGAAACATATATTTGAAAATATTTTTCAATTATTTTGAATGAATTGATTTCTATTTTAGATCCGAGAAATATTACCAATTTGTACAATCATGGTCGTGCTTGAATAGTGCATTGCAAAAAATAAATGTCCAGCTCAGTTAGTCACAATTTATAACTTTTGATACAAAACAATAAATTTCATTTCCATGTTTAAAATCAGAGCTCAACCCTTGTTTAGAGAGATCAGGATTTCAGCGATACTTCAATTACACATATTTTTGAAATTAATTGAATTCTTCTATTTTGAGACAATTCTGTCAGACTGTCCTCCTATTTATTGTCTTAAAATAATCAAATTCATCCTACTTCAATTTCAAATTGTGTAATTCAAGTTCCCAGAAAAGCTAATGTAATAAAAATGATATGTGATTGAGCAAGATACTCTTTCAACAGATATATACAGTTTAGTTTAATGGCATATTTTCTGTTGGATTTTATTCATACAAAGCATAAGGGGGTAAATAATAATGGGTAGGTTTTTTTGCGGGGTAATTGACTAATTGATTAATCTAATCAAGAGCACATTCTCGTCAATTTAATATTGGAAACAAAGTAAGCAAGTGGGTTTATTTATCACTAGATTAATATGTTATTTCAACAATTATTGCCAAACTATTCCATTCAATCAAAAAACAAAAATCAATTGTCTTTTTTGTTTAATTTAAAAAAACATTTGAGCTAGATTAGATTGACTTTTCCAGTTTAAGAGTTTAATATTTGTTTTTTACTGAAATCATTGTCAGATACTTTTCTAAATATAATTACCAAATACCCGGGACATGTGTTCAGACTACACGTGTTCTAATTAAGCCATTAATCAACTAATTATTTAATTGTTTAAATCCTTAATTTTTGATTAAAATATCAATTATTTGTATTCGTTTGTAACCGAAGCCAAAGCGATAAATAAAATTAATTGATTTAGTTTTAGTTTAATTGTGTTTATTTGAATACATCAGCGGTTGTGGCTGTTGTCGACTTAGTGAGACAGGACAATTAAGCTGAGAATCAGATCCTTCCGACCACTTTCCTAACTCCGCTTCACATGGAGCCGTCCGGTTCACTCCATCACGCAGTAGATCTGACTTCCCTGAGCTCAAAAATTGCCGTATGGACCCCCTCTATAGATGAAAGAAAATTGGAGGGGGAATGTGTGCGGCGCCTATTTTCCCCCGATTTTTGAGCGGTTTTTCGGTAAATTATCTGAAATAATCTAAATTAAGTACAT
The DNA here is from genome assembly GCA_034698165.1 of Punctoribates punctum. Lineage (NCBI taxonomy): Eukaryota > Metazoa > Arthropoda > Arachnida > Sarcoptiformes > Punctoribatidae > Punctoribates > Punctoribates punctum. The sequence continues at coordinate 377 of JAQGBD010001383.1, read as the reverse complement.
TATTCTATCATTTAAATCAGGGTTCCCCGAGCTCTTCGGGTCAGGGGGTATTTCCCAAATTTTCAGCCTCAGGGTATTCCGGGCTATACCCCTTGAGGAACCCTGATTTAAATCGAAAATAATCGAGTTTAGGCGAAAAAATGATATTTTAGCATGGCCATTCCTAAGTTCAAAAATTTGCCATTTGGCCTCTCAGTATGAAACCCCTCCCCCACCCTAGGCCCTCTAACTTTGTTTTTCTCGACCAAATATTGGTAATGCCCAAGTATTCGTATAATGACCAAGATACCTTTATAATCCAATAATTTCCTTGCTTGATAATTGAAGTTCAATATATGTGAGGCTTACATACCAAGTTTCAATAGAATGTGTTATGT
>JAQGBD010001382.1:0-16483 GCA_034698165.1 Punctoribates punctum | reverse complement strand
TTGCTCTCTCTCTCTCTCTCTCTCTCTCTCTCTCTCTCTCTCTTTCTTTCTTTCTCTCTCTCTCTCTCATCACTATTTATCGACGGATTTTCCTGACATTCATTATTCAGTAAATAAATTAGTGAACAAATAATTTATTCTAAAAACGGATAAAAGAGAGAATATTTTTAAACTGAACTTTGATTTGAATAATAATTTGAGACTAAAAATGAACACAACTTTGAAAACGTTAACTAATTTTAGACAAAATTTTGATGAGATTATAGAAAAGCGAAAATAATTATGAGTTTGTATTAAATTCCGATTTAAAGAGTGAGACACAGAATAGGGAGTAGTTATGGCAAAAGTATTCCGATTTCTCTCCGTTACTGACTAATAAACTTGAACATTTAGACTCTGATAAATTAAAAATTGTGCCTTTTTTGCCTCACATGGGATTTCAATGATTAGTTTAGCTGTAGTTCAGATACATTCTTCGTAATGATTAATCTCATGAAATATATGAAACATTTACAATCCAGCTGTTGCTAAAACACTATATTCTGGCACAGTTGAGCACCGGCTCATTCAACAAGAGATGTCTGAAGACTGATGCAAATTAGTCCTGTGCTTTGTGCGCCTATTCTGTCCAATTAGCCCATTAGGCCATTAATTATTATTATATTCAGTTTCAACTGTTTTTTTTTAATTCAATGTTTTTATTAATGAATTTATTCATTAGTTTTTATCATTCTTTTCATGAATACAAATGCAGACAATTTTTTGTTCACTTTTTGCTCATATCTTTTATTCTGTGTATTATTCTCTGAATAAATTTAATCTGATATAAGAGAAGGTTTTGTATAATAGTATTCTCTGCTATCAATCATTCATTGCATATAACCTTTGCTTTAAATAATTTAAATTTATTTTCACAATAGACTCAAAAAATTAGATATAATTCTGTTTTATTTCAATAAATTATAAAAACAAATATAAGTTTATTTGAATTTTTTGTATTTCAAACAAATTCTTCAAATTTACTATTTTTTAGTTACAAACAAAATGAATAAACAATATTCTAGTTATAAATTATTTAAAACTTGTAACTTATTTACAGAAATAATGATTTGTTGGCAAATAATAATCGATTGTCAGCCAAAATATACCAGAATTTGTTGAATATTCAAAAGTTGTTTCAGAACTGAAATAATCCCAAATATTATAGGAAAAGTTGGGTTATCTTTTTTATGCTTGTAATAGCCTTGGATGGCCTGGAGCATCGGCAGAACAGATGGGAATAGGGGTTAGCTCTGGCACTACAGGCAATTGGAGCAATGATTGATCTGTGAATTGTCATTATTTACCTTCATTAGCCATCTCTATGTCTATATCTGGTCTGTGTTTTAGTAGAAGAGAAGATACACTGAATTTGTTGCGATGTACTCATGAGTTGCGCCACAAATGGCAAACCTTTGGCCTAAAAATGCAGTGAAATGCAGAGTGAAGTCAATGCTTTGGTCAGCGTTTTGTTGAATTCGTGATCCGAACTAATCATTAGGCCTTCGCTTCTTCTGTTTGTCAGGAGTTTGTAATACAGACGTGAGCCGAATGATGAGCCATTCATTTGCCAGAAGCTCCACTCCATTGTTAACTAAACTAAATTTATTCAATACCGACAACAAGTAAAGCCTGACTCAACTGTCCACCAATTCCTTTATAATTAAATAATTCTCCATTTCTTCAATAATATTGAGACTCAACAGAAAAAAGTCGACTTCTTATCGATGGTCTAACAAATGATAAACATTTGCGCCAAACAAATACTCTATAATTAATTATACAAACACTCTATTTATTTCAAATTCTTATTTTTATTTCAATTAAGAAACTTTTGCAAGAATTTCGAAGAGAGAGAGAGAGAGAGAGAGAGAGAGAGAGAGAGAGAGAGAGAGAGAGAGAGAGAGAGCTGAAGAATTGATGATAATACAAAACTTTGATGAAGAAGAGTCTGAATAGAATCTGGATTTTGATAAATAATCTTTTTGTTCTTCTAAAAGGTTCTTAGAATTGTATAGCGTAAGCAACTTTTTCTAACTCTATAAACAAAGGACAGTGTGATTATTTAGTTGATTGTACCTGCAAGAGGGAGCATGGTGAACTTTGCCGGATATTGGTCCCGAATTTTTAGAGTTTTGAATAATTAAAAAGTCAATTAGTTTTGATTAGTATTGAAAATTCTGAGCTCAACAACAACTGCTATCAGACCGGAACAAAAAGTTATGATTATTGGAGAGACAGTGCACTCACTCAGTGCTTCTCCTGAGCTAATCATTGAGAGCCGAGTCGTCATTAATCGTAAACCACTCAAAATATCATTCATTATATGAATATAAATACTGTTTGAGAATTGTATGTTAGATGAAGTCAATACCGACGGGACTGTTAATGGCAGTCAAAGGACAGATGCGCTGTCATTATCAAAAATTAAAATCTAAGGGGCGGTAGAGCTCAGGAACAGAACATTAGCCAAATTTATTCTATAGTTTCTGAAAACACAATAATCTTCTAATGATTTTTTCCTAAATTACCTTAAAAAAGTCAAAAATAGTCACCACTTTTTGAATTGAAACCAAAACAACGGAAGAATCGCTTAATTTTTGTGTCCAAACGTTGTGATCAATACATCACTTGATTGTGGATTCACTGAACGGTCAAAAAAGTAAAACCTTTTATGCACTCAAATACAAGTCGTGTTATGTCGTGAATATTAAAATCCATATTAATTATACTTTACTTAAAGTGTTTTTGCAGTTCTCTATTAAATATTCATAACGACTAATGAAGAATAGCGAGAGAATAGCTCTCAAGTCATTCAATATTAATATGGGATCAAATCCTCTGCTCTATTCTGTGCGCTATTCTCGTATATATTTAGGTGTGGATAAAAAAGCTCAGTCTTTTTCTCGTCACATATGAATACCCTTAATATTTATACTAAGATTTTGTTCAATTCATAACATACTCTATAATCCCGAATAGAAAAGAAGATTGAGGTCTGGTTTTTGGCTTTTTTTTAATTTGAAGCCAAAATTTTAATGCCTTTATATTCGGTTAATATTTGATTAGACTTTACTAAACATTGTACCCAAAGAATACATTAATGTTTAATTGCTTTGCTTTTTATCTCAAAAGCTATTCATAAAAATAGGGATCAATTTTATTAACAAAATTATAAGCGAACTCTAGGTTTTTGTGCAAGGATTGCAACAGTTGCTGGTTTAGCTCGGTTTAGTTCCGAATATTCCAAAGACTGTGTATCTAAATATAAGTTTAAATAATAAATTTTTAATTTCATTTTTAGTTGACTCCAATCTTATGACTTTCGGTGAATTGAATTTTTTAACATTTGATTGTAATTACATTATTAATGAACGCAAAAAATGGAACGAATACCGATTCCAAAGTCCATTACCGGTTGAGTTTGCATTTCAGAGCACAACTAATTGCATATACTATCATATCTTTTATAGATTATGGAGAGGGAGAGGAGTGGAGAGGAGAGAGAGAGAGAGAGAGAGAGAGAGAGAGAGAGAGAGAGAGAATGACTTTCACTTAATACACATCGAGTTTTCAATATTTACATTAAATGAATATTTTGTTTAATAATGATTTTATAAATTATTCCAAACATTTAAATGGTTTTCGTTTAATGAGAAAAATAATTAATTTTTTGCCACAAATTTGCTCAAAAAAACTGTTGGATAACAAATGATAACAAATTGAAGATTTGGATGGAAGAGAATGTTAATTATATAGAATAATATCAAGATGAAATTAAATTCAGTGCAATATTTTCATTATTTCTGTATTTGGATATAAATAACGACATAATTAGCTGACATTAATTGGATTTTCAGTCATAGCCATCAGTTTTAGTCTACGATAAAAGAATTTCTGAATTAATTTGTTATTTCACAGAATGTTTGTTTGAATAAATTAGATTTTTAATCCATTTAATTTCAGTTGAATGAAGACACAGATTCAATGATAACTTGTAAGAGTCATTCCGATACCTGCGCTCTACAAGTCTTTGGCTCTGAGCTCACAAAAGGATCTAACAAACAATTTATTCAAAGGTGATCATCGATTTCTTCGATCGCAAGACTCTTTTCGATCACAATCTTATCGCACAAAACACTATCTTAACAACAATAGAGAATCTCAAAGGATAAATAAATATGAGTTTGGTCATTCAAACCTTTTCAATCAATTGGATTACCAAAGAAAATGAATAGAAGTTTCAATTGAAAAAGAAGATAATAAAATGCATTTGATTTCTAATTCAATATTTTGTTGGCTCTGACTATAAGACAAATACAAGTATTCAACGCAAAGAACTTCTTATCGATCTATGAATCGATTATATCGTTTGCGTTTGGATTGAATTTTGAAAGTTTTCATAAATTGAATTTAAGCACAATTTTCGAAATGATAAAACAAATTCTGAATTTATCAATCAATTTGAGTGAATATACAATTTGATAGACAAGTTGTGCAACAATTTTCAGTTATAAAGTGAGAGACACTCCAAATGATCAGCGAGTCTACCAAATGATGCCTTCCTCTCAAGTCTAGTATTTTTTGGGAGAAATTCCTAATAATATTCGTTATATATTTTGAACACATTTTGCATTTATTTTGGATATACTGTAGTCTAAGAGCGAAATACTGTAGAAATTTATATTGCGATCAATACGCCAGCAATCAATGAAATGAAAGGGCTGTGAGGGCTGTGAGGGCTGTCAGGCTTGAGAGCAACAGCTGTACGCTTTGGCAAACTTTTGTGCACTAAAGTTAACGCTCAGCACAACGTCTACTCCGCGCACAACCACTCGAATTCTGGAGCAGATTCTGGCTGTGAGTGTCGACGGAAAAAAGGACAATGGATTGCAATGCAATGGCATTTGTGTTGAAAAATATACTCAATCGCTATAAACCTTTCGGGAAAAATAGATCGAAATTTTTTCCATTCGTTCCTTTGTTTTCCAATTTAAATCAGAAAATAAAAAGTGATTTTTCATTTCCTAAACTAAACCAAAAAAGTTTAAACAAAGAGAAGAAAAATCGCTTCGTTTGAAAATATTTTGCGTCTAATGAAAGGCAAAAATCAATTGAGAATTAAATTTTATTATTTAATTATATAATTCTATAGATTGTTATGTTTTTAGTGTTTGTTTTCTTTCATTAGAGTAAAAATTCGTGATTTGAATGAAATGAATGCCTGAATGGGAATAATGTAATAGAAGTTTGAGATCTCATTAATTTGTGTTACAATTAAGGCACTGAATGAGACATTTATTTAAGTTTCACTGTTTTCTCGGCAAATATATTGCGACTGAAATACAGAGAAAACTGTTGACAATAATTAATACAAACGCTTTTTCTCTTGTGTTCGCTATTCTCCAGAATTTTTATTACCCTTTCCTTTAGTATTCTATTCTTAACCAATTATACACTTCAACTAAACTTGGAATAAAAGTCAAAAACAACATCATTTAAAACAACAGATTTATTCATTAAACACAATGAGCGCTGAATTTGGGCGAAAATATATGCAAATAATAAAAATAACAATAAAGTCATTTCATTAATTAACTTGAATTCAACAAAAATTGTTTTTATTCATTCGAAAAACGGATCAATTCTTTCCCCACTCATAATATTTAAATCGATGAGACGCTACAAATTATTCAGATTAAACTTTTCCCATATAACCTTGCATATTAATCTCGAAGTTGTAATTCATTTGAAAAAAGACAAAAAAATTGAAAAAATCAAATTAAAGGGCGTTTTTCGTGTAATGATAACCAATTAAACCCTGACATTTCGTGAAACAAATTTTACCAAAGAAGAGGAACGCCATAGAAATCAAAATATTAGATCAGAAACTGATTTATAGCATAGAAATCATTTTGGGCTCATTTTTATTTATTATTTATTCTAATGTTCATAAACTTCTCTAATCTCTGCCTCTAATGTCTGTTCGTTTATATTAAATAATAGAGTAATAGAGGAGTAAACAGAAAATTTGCCAATTATTGAATTACTGTCCACTCTTTTAAGATATTTGTAAACAATATTAGGTATTGATTGGGATATCTGGAGTCAAAATAATAACTAGCAAAAACCAATTGAGTTAATTGTTTGATTGGATGTCTATCGACGGAACAACACTTGAGAGCACTTCATTCATACCGGCATTAACTCAAGTATTTTTGTTTTTTTGTTTTGAGAATATTATATGAAAGTCAATAAATTTTAATAACAATCCCATAAAAAGTTATTTTCTAAGAGGACTGGAATTGGAATTCCTGTTGCATGCGTTCGGATATACAGTCATTATATATTCAAACCAAAAAAACACTAATCCTATGAAAATAAATGCAAATTATAGTGAAAAGAGAAAAACTTCTCAAATGAATAGAGAGAAAAGTGAAGAGAAAAAAGAAATCGAAATAAATGTCTGAAAGTGAAGGCAAAAAAGTTTATGCAATAAATTAGACCCGACTCACAGTTTTGCCTATTTTTTGAATGTTAAAAAAGCCTTAATCGAGTCAAGAGAGCGAAGCAGAGGTAGGAAAGGGCTTACAATGTATTTGTTGTGCAGTAAGTGTTTGGCCAAAACATGCAAAGTCCACATCAAAATAGTTGGACTCTTATAAGAAAAGTACATCAAATGATCGCAAAAAACTAGAGACAAACCAATCCATAGAACTTATTATAATTTATTTGTCATTAGGAGCTCCGGTACAGGGAATAGAATTATTCAGTAACAGGTGGAATAGGTATGGCATAGGCATAGGTAAGGCCACAGACGACGACACAAACCATTTCATTGTTAAATTCGATTTATTTTGCGTACAATTTCCAGGTTGAGTCGAGTATAATAGAGGCAGAGACTAAAGTACCCGACTATTAATGAATTTCGTTTATTATTTATTCAATATTTGCAGTCATTCAACACAAGAATTATTATCCATTTTCTGAAACTTTTTTTTATTTTTTGGCTGAAATTTCTCCAAAACTCACAACAAGTCATTAAACTTATTCCGTTATATATTTGCCGATCATTTCATTTCTTTGACATTTTATTTCACATTCAATAAATTTGAAAAACATTTATCCATTTTTAGTGAATTCAAATTTGAGACAAATATGTATTTATTTTCTATTGATTTTTCCCAATATTTTGTTTTTATATTAAATATTAAAACTTTTATGAACTGAATTCTAATGATTTGATTTAAAAATCTGTTTTCATTTCTGGAAATCAAAAGACAAAATGTTTGGCAAAGAATCGATTTTTCATTTTTTATTTCTAAGACTTCGATATAACTCAATAATGAAAGACGAATGAAAAGGAAGTCAATGGAAGTATAAATTGTTTAGAACTCAATTCCTTAAGTCTTTCCGATTGAAGAGAGGAATCAATTGAGAAGAGCTGAGAGTCTGATATTTAAGACTCATTTGCAGATGAATTGAAACTAACGTTTTATCATAAATCAGTTAAATAGAGTGAAAATTGTGAGAATCGTTATAACAATAAAATAGAGTAACAATAGAGGACTGAATAGTGATATAACAGACATAGTAGTCATCATTAAAGCGATTTTATTCAATTCGCGACTTTCTCTGTCATTAAATTGAAAGTTTGCCAAAATTTAATTGCACTCAAATTTGTGCTCCAATTAGAAGATTGGTCACAAAATAGTCGCCAAATAATAACCTTTTTAAGCACAGGTGGAGCACAAGAGCTATTGATTGATAATTACTTTGAAAGCGAGGGTAACTCCAAATGCAATAATCTCTCCAATTGGTAACTTTTCCATAGATGACATAGATGCCTTTTTATGTACCTATAGAGGAAATTGTGAGCTAATAGTGGTTGTGGTGTACTGTACTGTAGTATACTTTACTGTACGTGCAATTAAATCTTTGTACGTTTTAGACGCTTCATAAACAATTTATGACATAATAGGGCGTATGCTTTGCAGGTGTTTCGTAGCAAAGCTCAGACACAGCCAAATATACCCTCCTCTTCATTGGACTCACGATTGATGTCCTGTGCTATGTGTTGTGCATATGTCTACCTATCGCTCAGTCTATACATTTCTAAAAACTTTGAGCCATTAATTTGATTTTTAGGGATTCTATTGATCCGATTCATCGACAATTTGGAGCCAAAAGTGTATTCATTAATTGAGACATAGCTTATGAGCTTAGGTTAGGGCCTGACTGACAACACTCCGACAATATTAGTGTTGGCTCACAAGAAAATACCTCATTCCATGTGTTTTGTCATTTAATTGTTGATATGATAGAGACATTTGCTGGATATCACAAATATTGATATATAGTTCAAAAACATATTCCTCTCTGATATTAGATATGAGAGGAGTTAACAAGTTTTGTGCAGACAGTCCAACATCTGTCACATTAACTGAGAAATGTTTCCAACTATTGCTAAATAGCTGTTAGCCATAGAAGAAGAGAATAAATCTATAAATAAAGAGTAACTCAAATCAAAAATCTATTTTAAAGTATTCGAAGCGAAAAAAGTGATATTCAGATATCGAAAGCATAGAATTTATTCTTCATATTGTCTCAGATTCTAATAATTTGATGTATTCTCAGATCTAAACTCAATTTATTAGCGATTTCCTGCTTTTAGGATGACTTCGGCGAAAAAATTGTTGAACCTTTAAGAAAATTAAAAGTTGACATTGATAAATCTATTTTACTTTAATCTTTTACATTGTGTTAAAATATTTATTTTGAATTCTTTTGATTCATTTATTATTCGAAATGCTTTCATAGAAATATATTAAACAAATGAAATGCGAATAAAAACATAACTAAATGTAAAAATGATTGTCATTTGAAACTATGATTTATAAAAACACTTTTTTCTGACGCGAAGCCGAAAATTAAATTTCCATTTGATGTCTGAGATTTTAATCTTTAATTTCTATTATGATTTGCTCTCAGTTTTATAGATTGTCTTTGGCTGAGGAGAACACAAATTCGTGTTCACCAGAAATGAATACAATACCAAACCTATGCCTTAAATATGGATATTAAGCGAAATCAGAATCAAATAAAATGAAATTCAAAATGTTTTAAACTTTTAAATGTTATACAAGAAAATGCATTTAAATATGAATTCTTTTCTCAACGAAATCTGAATTTTTTTTTTATAAAACTTCTCAAATGAGAAAATAAATTCAAAGTTCACAATAAGTTTAGATTTGTATTGGAATGAGTGCAGAGTTTTTGCTTCCTTTCAAATGAAACTTTCAAATAATATGATATGTTTTTGGGAGCATTTGGAGCGTGTGTTTTGATGGTGTGTCGGTGTTTGCTGTCTCTCAATCACGCCATCAGACATCACATCACACATACAGCTAACAGTTATAATGGGAACTAAGGAAAGGCATACAAACCATAATATTTTATTATTAAGCGATTCAACACAAAGCAATCGCAACCAATTTCTCATTCTGTGCTGTTATTCTGTCTCTTATTTTAAGCATATTATTCATTGCTTTGATTGCAATGGAAAGTAATTATAGCCTTGGAATTGATAAGCTATTCATGCGAGAGGACAGACCTGCCATTGACGCCCTCAATGCAGGTGACATGAATGTAGGCAAAAATGAGTCGAATATTTTTGCCCAAAAATTATATATAAGTTTTTATACATCAATATATAGAGTAGAATATAATACAGTATTGATCTGATTGTGAGCCAACACATAGCCATTGCTTTGTCGCAAAAGTAGTATTATATTTGTTATTACGAGTTATATAACGTTATATTCAGGCATGTGGAAGGTCCAAGACCCTTGGGGGGAGTCAACTCGGCTTTTAGAGTACGGTTCCATTTCAAGCTTTCGAAGGCTAGGAAAAGGTCGTAATGATAAAATTTTCGGTCAAGGGAGGGGGGTCTGGACATTCAGAGCCCCTTCCAGATGCCTGGTTATATAATATTCAATTTCTCGCAAACTATTGCTTTAGAAATAAAAATCCAGACTTTGTTTGCCGGCCAACACTTGTATGCATTGGTGGCAGTAAATGCAAAAATGGGAGTTCTTCGCAGTTCCTCAGAGTTCCTTACAGTGCACTCAATCGGCTTCAATGCCTTCACAGCTATTACCAGCTTATGGTCAGCGATAAAAAGCCTTTCATTGAAAACGCTCTCCGAATACACATTTAAGAATCGATTTCAAGCAAAACATGAATAAATTGAATGAATGCATAAAACTTGAATAAATGCAAATCAAAAACTTATTATTTGTACCAAACTTTTCATTTTAGGTCCAATTCTATTGAAGACATCCATTCCCACTCTTATCAGACTCGGCATCGTTTCCAATATTAGTCCTTTTATTTCTATTTCATCAAAAAGTAAAGTTCAAATAAAATCAAAACATTTCTCCAATCAGTGGAAAGTCTCCATTAAATTGTGGCGTTTATGGACACAACATGTCTAATGTGGTCATCAAAAGACAATAACAAAAAACAATGGGTTTTACAAATTGTTTGCAAATATTAAAAATGAATCAAAAGACGAAATTATTCCAATTTCAATAGAGACCATATATTTCAGCTCATTTTGTTTTGCTAGGAACAGTTCGAACAAGATTAAAAACCGATCCTTTGCTCTGAAAATATCTTATAGTAATGTATGAGAAAATGTGACACAATTTGTTTGTCTTCTAATTTTGACTCCAATTGAAAGCGAATGCAAACAATTTTATGTCAAAAGAAAATGAAACAAAATCTAAATGAAAAATAGTGTCTGTTTGCTCTCCAATGATTTGAATTCATTTTACTCGAGCACAACTCAGCACAATTGAGTCAACTGTTTTTCCATTCCTTTTAAAAAGATTTTGAGTGCATTGATTTGTGAATTAAAAACACATTTGATCTTAAATACGGCCAAATATTAGCTCAAAGTATCTCAAACACCATGTGACCATATTGTTGAAAAATCACGTAATAATAAAAAATGTTCAACTTGTTACATGGTCAAACTTTAACTCAACACTTTTTTCCAATTTTATAATTAAATGTTTGGACCCTTTCTATGAAGCCTTTGAAAATTTAATTATCCATTCACTTAAAATAGACACCTTAATACCTTTTCTTTGGTACACCTTGAACATCACTACTCTAGTGAATCATCATGGTAGGTCACTTAGCGATCACTGTGCTAGTCCCTATTATTAAGAATATTGTGATTAATCTTTTGAATTGAATGACAAATAATTGAATCAATAAACTGGATGTGAGGCTAAAATTATTAAATTTTTCAACTGAAAGTGATCTTGTAAATCAAACGGAAATTAAATGATTGAAAAGCTCGGCATTAATGCTATTATTATGAAAATCCCAACAAAACCAATCAAATCCGATAATATCGGCGACAATGGCTCTGAAGTGCGAATATTGAAGTCGTTGGAAAAAAAAGTTTTATACATATTAAGTGCTTTTGAAAAATTGTTGCAAAAATTGAAAATCTGTTGAAAAATATTTTGGGAAATAACTCATTCGACGAAAACATGTGAAACCCCTTGAATTGAGCGCAAAAAGTCGGACAAAAACATAATTCAATTTCTGTCAGCAATTATTTATTGTAATTTATAACGCGATTAGAGCTTTGAAATCGATGTCAATTGCAATTGATTTATAAGAAAAGTTCTTTTGAAAAAAGCATTTTATAGAAACCAATTCATCTACGAATAGGTTCGCAATGGCTTTGAATAAGAATTTGATATAAAAAATTGTAGACATTAACCAATGCACTGATAATTGGATTTTTCGTTCAGAGAGTATTGATTACACTTTAATAAATCAATAGACTATTCGTTCATTTTTTTCGCCAAAATTTGTGATTATTTTTCTTTTCTTCGCTTAAATACAAAAAATTTAGTGCAGAAGTAGTTAGAAAAACGACTTAATGTGAGAATCGATTTTTATTCCCAACTTTGGGCTCATTTTTGTTGAACATTAAAATAAATTTCTTCCGAAAGAAATCTCTTTTTTAACACTTTTCAGAGTTTCCATCAATGAATGAAATTATTAAAAAATTGTTGCGCTTTGCAAATGACTCGGCACTGAGTCGGCACCCAATCCGAACACTTCGCTCTCCTAATCTGCTTCAATGAGTTCTCCTTGATTACTACAAAGATGACCAAGGTAAACGCTATTAAAGGGAGAAATGCCATTTGTTAACTTCAATTTATTTAATCAGTTGTACAATAGATTTCTCAATATTATCCAGCAATTGTTTTTATCGATAATACTCTTAATCCTTTTGATCAGAAATTGAAAAATTCAATTTATGGAATTATTAAAAAATGACAAAATACATGTTAACGAAAGTAACTAAATAAAGGCAATACCGATAAAGATTTAATTTAGCTGGGTGAAACTGAGTAGTGGGTCTTGTTCCTTAAAGGGAAGTCAAAGGTGAAAAAAATTCTCAGATAAGTGGGTCAGGCAAAAATGTGTGCAATGCTAAGCTGGGGCAGACCTAGTGCTTCACAAAGAGGTATTTTTGAAATTCAGTTCCAGGAAAGGTAATGACACAACAAAAAGTACTCAATTCTAGGAGGGGTCCCATCGAGCAAAACAGTTGGGAGGTATTTTGGATGTACACCCTGGGCATCACTGGTCTTGAACACAGATTAGATACAGAGTGGATACAAAGAAAGGGTCTTTTATAATGGCTTTTTTGTGTGATTTGTAAGATATGATTAATTTGAACGATAATTGAATGTATGGTTTGATTGCATGGGTTCCCAGTTTTCGGTTCTGAGCCTCAAATGATTTTTGTTGAGAGTTGTTGTGATTTTGCATAATTTGATAATCATTTGAACGAATCATTTAAATAAAATTCATCTAAAGATTCGAAACGTTATTCAAAATGATTTCTTTAATAAATTTTCTATTTATTTATTGCCTCAAATTTGAATGAAAATTAAATTTAAGGCTAAAAAATCTCTGAAAATATCTGAGAGACAACACATTAGGTCTTATTTTTGTCTTAAGAGAAGAAATTCAAAAATTCTTATTAGTTTTTAAGGCCATTAAAAGGAAAGCATACGAGAGATCTGTTTGTATGAAACTATAAAATATATTTTTATCGCAACTCTTATGCATTGAACAACATATAGAATATTCAATTAAATTAGTGTCCGGATTACTTTTTGTCCGCATTCATAACAACTTCTATTATATTAAAATATAAATAATAAATAAATTATAATAAAATTCTTGAATCTGTTTTAAAACCAGAATTCAAATAAACTTAATGAAAAATTTGAGAGAGAGAGAGAGAGAATACCAAGTAGGTTTGTTGAATAGAAGCAACAAATATTTTTTTCATTCATCGATTTCTTCTATAAATAAGTTTTATTTTTAGTCGTTTTTTAGAAATATATTAAATTATGAATAAAAGTAATGATAAAAAGAAAATATTTTTTTTCACGAATTAATCTTATGTTCAACAGTTGTACGACTCTTATGACTATCAGATCATTAGAATCGATATCAAAGTCTAAGTTTGTATAAGAGAATGAATTCACGGATCACTTGAAGGCAAGATATAAGCTCTGAGTTGTTTTGTCGATAAATTATTCGATTGTTTTTCAGTGCAATAAAATTTCGGAATGAATTGAATTCACAATTTTTTAGCCAAAAATACAGTGAATAGAAAAGAGAGAAAAAAAAAGATTATGAGTAACTCATATATAAACAGAATTAAAATGAGTGCACAGAATGAGTGCACAGAATGATGTATATCTTCAGATTAGAAGAATAAGTTACTGAAAAATGACTTTTTCTAAGACCTTTCATAAAATAAAATATAAGCGAAAAATTATAACAGAGCACTACTATAACCAAGAGCATAATTGATGGAAACGGAGTGAAAAGAAGATTGTTTTCAAGTGAGAGAAAATAATTTTTAAATAAATCGTTTGATAATATATTTCATAGACTTTTCTCAATAGGCTATCGATTAAATATGTTTTTGTTGTATACTTTCAATCGATTTTTGGCCCAAAGGAAAGAAAAATAGATTTTTGTTTAAAATACAAATTCATTTTCATTTATTGTACAACAAGTTATTCAAACAAAATATACTGAATTCAAATCAATCGATGATATAATCAATTTATATGAGGTTTACTGAAATGAACATAGAATTGAGTGGGAGTGGGGTAAAGACCATTGTTCCACTGTTGCAACTTGCAAGAGCATATGATTTAACAATGGAATAGAGTGTGTGTTTCAACAGATAAAAAATGTTTGTCAGCCCAGGAATAGAGTTCTTATGTCGTAAAAACCAATAGTTGTTGGAAACCAATACTTTCATAAAACAAAATCAATAATATTTGAATAATTTTCATGAATCACATGAATGTCTTTCCGTTTTTGTCTAACATTTCAGTCATTTTATTAGTTAATAGAGAATAACTCCTATTATGTTATATTAATAATAGATTTTCGTAAATATATTTAATATTAATATTTATGTCACTGTTTTTCAGTTATAAATATTCAGATTAGAAATAATATGGGATTGAAATTCATTCGCTCGAAAATTAAAACTTTTTTCCTCTTCTTTTTGAGTCATTCTTTTGTTATAAAAGTTTGTGTATATGTTATGAAAATAAATGTTCACTCAATAAGAACTGAAATGACGGAAAGAGAATGAGTGGCAGACATTACATTACGAGGAGAGACATATCAAAGGATTGGGAGGCAGGCAATCAATGAAAAGAAAAACGCGTTTAGACTCAAACTTTTACATTTGTTTTAATCGAATTGTAATTGAATTGAATTTCTATATATTTGTGACCAAAAGTCAAATGTGACCAAAGATTTGGTAAGAATTTAATAGAATTATTGGTCGGACTGATCGATGAATTGCGACATTTATAGCTGAAAGGGAAACAACACTACAATACAATCTCTAATGTTTATTATAATAATGGCTTTTATTAGTTGAGAAGACTGTATGGGTTGTACCACAACCAGGAATTTTTTAATTTGGATGAATGCTTTTTAATCAATTTCATAGCATTAGAAAGCAGTGCATTGATTGCAAAATAACATTACTTTTTGTTGCATTACTATTCGATCGCTCCTTACTGTTGCTCTACTAAAGAGCCCATAATCTGGTCTCTCCATTGACTGTTCGTAAGCCATATCCTCTATATATGGACAGAACAGAACACTTGACAACTTCTTACTCATAAAATATCTTTGTTTAAGATTCAGCTATTTTTTGAGAGTTTTCTGTTATGTTATGCCAGAGATTCAGATAAACTTTAAATTCCTTTATTGAAAAATTGATTATCGATACCAATGTATAACAGAATCACAAAATTTGAGGCAACGGCACAAACATACTGTTCTCTACGCTTAGGAAAAGTCAATACACAACTGACTAAGAAAAGCCGCTTTCGTTAGCAAAACGAGAGAGAGAGAGAGAGAGAGAGAGAGAGAGAGAGAGAGAGAGAGAGAGCTCATTGGTTTAGATTTTACACGGTTAGACATAACTTATTCTGGTAAGAAAAAAATATTTTTATTCTTTACGTCTCTTCAATTTTGTTTCGATTGCTTGAATGCGCTATTTTTCACATATCGATAAATATATAGACATATAAATAACATAACAATCACTACAAATACAAAGAAATAAAAATAAAACACTGGAAATGGTGTGATCTGAAGACTAAGGGGTTTATTACCAAAGAAACTAAACGATAATAATTGTTATATTCGTTATGTTTTCTGAAAATGAAGTAATTTTGTGATTTTCACTAACATTATAACCGACTCAATGTTTCTGATTATTTTTCTTGACTTTTATTACACGAGATTTTGACTTAATTTCCGAGATTTAAATTAATTATAGAGTTTATTATTTTGGCTAAAAAATAATGAAATGTGTTTTTGAAGCAAAACTAATTAAATTAGTCGTCATTTTATAGTCTAATTATTTTTTGCTTCGGATAAGAGATTTCAAGTATTGGACGGAATTCTCAAACAGAATAACGTCTTATAAATAGCAGTGAAATGAAAAATAAAATAAAAAACAAAATAAAAAGATAGAAATCGAAGGAAACCAACGAAATTGTAATTCAGAGCAATTGAGAGCATCGGTAATGCAAGGCGTGAGTAGTACTGAGCTCTCAGAGACCGGCAGAGCCCAGCCTGAGCACAGACTGAGCATAGCCTGAGCACATCCATATACCTAAAGCAGTGAACATTGAGCTCAATATAATTTGGATCGAAGCGAAAAGTTTTGGAACTATTGGAGTGGCAGTGGTGCGTAACAAAGGACCTGACTAACAATCTTATGCACTACAATAAAACTGTAAAAGCGATGAGGGTTTCGCTATAAAAACCTGTAGAGCTTTGGAAA
>JAQGBD010001381.1:0-16484 GCA_034698165.1 Punctoribates punctum | reverse complement strand
CCGTTGAACTAATCCATAGAAAATGTCTGAAGAAGGAAAGCCTCCCACCAGTGATAGTCTCAAATCAGATGAGAGCAACAGTAAGAAACCGGCAGAAGCAGAGCCGATGACAAGAAGCCGTCGGACGAGGAAAAGGCTTCCGATGATAAGAAACCGGTAGAAACACAGCCAAAGACTCCGACCAATGAAAAGAAGGCGTCCGATGAGAAAAAGGCTTCCGATGATAAGAAACCGGTAGAAACATAGCCAAAGACTCCGACCAATGACCAGAAGAAGAAGAAGAAGGATGACGAGGAGAAGACGAAGAAGTTTTTTCAATAGTTTCTGAACTGAATTTAAAGATTTTCTGCTCATTTTATTAACAAATTTCTGATAAAATTTTGATTTTGTGTACATTTTCTTCAATAAAATGCTTTTCACAAACATTTGGCAAAATTCACAATTAAGTCAAACATAAAATCCTATTTAGATTTTTGGTATTTAATTCTGAGTATTTCGGGCAGACCTGTCGCCCAAATACAGCCGATATAAGAGACCCAATCCATGGCTCTGGTCGGCCACAAGTACTCAAACATCCAAACTCTGAGTCTTTCAAAGGGACCCAAAACTCTATAATAGGGCGAAACTGATCTATGAGTAACTGCATTGAACATCGTGTCCACCACACTGTCCACTGCAGGTCTGGCTGTCTTCAGAGCCTTTTCCAGTAACGCCTGATAGCCGTGGAAATAACAGTCACCATAGGCTGCTCTGATATCTTCAGGTGTTTGTTCCCAAGCCTTGAGGAGAGCCGAGTGATGATTAGGTCCGTTCACTAAATTGGTTCTGAAATATGTTTTGCAAAGAAAATAAAATTAAAGCCTATTCTGAGATATAAATAGATTTGAGGAAATACCTGAAGAGATGCGGTTCAATACAAATCACATCGATTTCCCATTTTTTCATTTCACGCCTCAACCCATCGGAGAATGAGATGACAGCGCTTTTAGACATACAATAGCCGATCATTCCTGGGATGGCGAACCTTCCGGCCAAACTGGCCATGTTTATAACTCTGCCTTTAGATTCTCTAAGCAATGGTAGGAATGCTTTTGTCACCCGAACAGTTCCCAAGCAATTGACTTCCATTTGTGAGACAAACGAAGACATGTCTCCAAATTCAATCTCAAATGAGGAAAGAATACCCGCGTTGTTGACCACTGACCAGAGCTCTGAAAATAATTTCAATTATTTTTTGTTTTTTAAAAATATTTAATTAAAACCTTTGGTTTTGAGTGAATTCTGAACTACTCTTCGGGCGTTTTCGACGCTTTCATCTTTGGTCACATCCAACGGAATAACTGTAATATTTTCTGGGAATTCACTCATCAGTTCTTGAGATCCGCTTCCATTAGGAAGAAGACAACCGGCGAACACATGATATCCTTTAGTGGCTAAACGTTTGGCCAATTTATTGCCAAATCCTGTGTCACATCCTTTTGATGATAATTTTGAAAAATAGTTATGAAAACAAAATCATATCTTTTTTTGAGATGACTCAAGAAAATATCAAAAAAGTACTAGATCATTCTAAAAAAACAATATTACCTGTGATGAGTACAGCCTTTCCTTTTGGGTCAATACATGGCTTTGGTATGAATTCGAATCTCCAAAGGGATTGACTTAAATTCCACGACAAATAAATCCAAAGAATAAAAAGTATAATATTTGAAACAAAATTAACAAAAGATATAAAAATTAGTTTAAATAAAACAAAATTAATCGACAAAAATATGGCGAATATAAAGTAAAATAACATATTTTTCATCCAAAGAATACTTTTATTTATGTGAATAACTGTTTTCTTGTCGAAGAAGTGAAGCAAAAGTCAAGAAACTGAGACTCAAACCAATATTAGGTCAACGAATTCAAAGTTGGTTTCCTTCATATCTGCAAAACATATGAATTGTACTCATTTTCAAAGTGAAAATATAAGTACATTCACTAAATTGACCCATATTTTGATTTTAGAGCCCAGACCAACACGTTTTTCAAGTTCAACACAATTCACTCCTTACATAACCTGTGCTATAATTATAAAGACCTAAAAATATTTATTCAACTTTTATTTATATCATAATAAGTTTGGTATCAGTTTCTATGAAAAGTTGTTTTATTGATTCAAATTATCAAACATTGTATTCAAGTTATCTCAAGTCTTTGGAAATACATTATTTCAAATAATATAAACAAGGTATTTTAAACTTTTTGTGCTCATTGCAGACAATTATTGAGTAAAATATTTAACATTAAATTTGATAACAATTGAAAATTACACGATTTGGTAGTTTTCATAACAAAATTCAAATCAAATATTTGTTTCAAAAGATTTGAAAAATGAAATGTTTCGATGGCTTTCGACACAAAATATGTGGAACTGATGACGACTTCCCAACAAAATTGGAATTTTTAGAAGATTTCAATCTTTTGGACGAAAACAATAATATTAAAGTTTATACAAAAGAATCGCCAAAAGAGGTTCTGATCACTAAATTTAAGTTCTCTGACGACAAACAGTGGTATCGATTAGTAGTTTATATTTCAAATGAATGCATATGTTTTGATGTCAGCAATTTTCACGGCTATGATTACATCGATGACTTTTTCAATGCAATCCATTTAACTCAAAAACAATTTCAAACCGAAAAACAAATTTCAAACTTTTATCAAAATTTATTTTCAAATATTATCTCCAAACACAAGAATCTGAAGATTTTGAGTTTTTCATTCCACTGCTATCCTATTAAGAAGAATGTCCTCAATTTGATCACCAATTCATGTGTCTGTGATTTGAGAGGTTTCCGATTCAGGTCTAATTTCGAGTTACGATTCAATGAAAGAGAAGTCAAATCATTTTGTCTTAAATTTCCAAATATCGAAGAGTTTGTGTTAAATACCAAAGGGATTGCCATAAAACAGAACAGTATTTCATTTATGACAACAATTTGGCGAAATTTGAAGAAATTTGAATTACTTCAGAGATTTTCCAATAGTTTTATACCAAAAGGTTTTATTTTTGACGGAAAATGTTTAGAAAACATCAGCAATAAAATCGAAGTAATTAATGTGCCGGCTATTATTTTTGACAAAATAACGGTCAGTTGTCTTCAGAAGAATCAAATTCAAGATATCACAAAACTATGCCTTACATCAGTTGAAAAGTATAAATACTTAGAACTAATAAATGAATGCTTTCCTAAAATATTAGACTTTCAAATCCATTTCGTCAAAGATTTTCTCACTTTCGAAGAAAGAATAGATTTGTGGACTATTTTTGGCAAATTTAAAAATATGTCTACACTTTGGTTGAGATTCGATAGAGCTATCATTTGTCACAATTGTATCCAACGATTGGAAAAGTCATCGAAATTGTGTTCACTTGAAATATATGCAAAATATAAATGTCGAATGAATTCCGATGCCTTTGAAGCAATTCCTCGATATTTACCACAATTGAAATCACTATTTCTTAACATCAGTATTGAGTCAATGAAGTCATTGCTTCACATTTCACAACTCAGACATTTAGAAGAACTCATTTTGTGTACTTCTCCAGAGATAAGGGAAGAGATAATCATTGAAATCATTGAAACTTGTATTTCGTTGAGATTAATTGATTTGAGATTTTTTGAATCAATTACTTCGTTAACAATAAGAGCTATCAAAGAAAAGGCTGAAAATAATAGATCTGTTCATTACATCGCATTGATTAACGACAAAAAGAAAGACTTAATTAAAGAGTTTATTGAATTTCCTGGGAATCTCGTATTTAAATCAGTTATAATTTAAATTCCTATATATTGTCAAAAAATAAATTATATTCTATACTGTGTTTTGATTGATTGCATCCAATCAGGTATTTGGTGAATGATTAACACTTTATTGTTTCCAAATTACCAATAAATAACCTTCGATCAAATTACCCTACAACTTATTATTTAGTGAATCTCGAGATTAAAATGTTTTGCTTAAAAATTTGAAACTTCAGACAAAACTCTTTGATTTGAAAAAATTTATTTGGTTTGAAATCAGAGCACAAATATTTGAAAACCTCTTTTGCCTCCGAATTACTACCAATTTTTGAAGTAATGAATTTCGAGGCCATAATCCTAATCATTATATTAGTAGTTATGCTCTTATTCTTCATTATTTTAATCATAATTTTGTGCTATTTTTGCGGTAATTTCACTTAAAAACCAAATGTTTTTCAATAGAAATTAATTTTGTTTTCCACTAAAATAGTTTGTAATCCGAATGCTTTGGAAATATATAGAAAGAAGAGACAGAATAAGTTGACTCCAGAAAAGCTGAAGAATGCAAAGAATATACTGAAGAAAATTGACTATGATAACACTTCTGAACAAGCCATGAGAACTGAGCGCTTCGATGCCGATGAGGCACCGGTCGGTTCACTCGACAGACACATCCCTATCAATAATAATGGGAAAACCGATGAAGATATCGATGAAAACAACGAATGAGCAGAAAATTCAATTGATTTAAATACAATTTAGTTTTGTTTGAAATAATTCAATATTTTCTGTATTAAAATATCTAAAAACGGGTTATTTTTATCAAATCCCATATTGGGAACGAAATCCCCTTATATTTTAATTCTCTTAAAAGTGTATTTCAATCGCGCGTTCATTCATTTGAATCAAAATAAGAAATAATTTGAAGCGATGTTCGGCTATCAGTTATATACCGATTCTTTGAGAGTCATTAATGAGGACATCCATAGACACTGTGCCCGACTCGGGTATAGAATTGGTAAAGAAATGGGTCGAGACTTCTATTCGATAGCCTACGCCTCCTATTGGATCGATGAAACTCTGGGCGAGAAATCACTGGTCATTAAAGTGATTGACTTCACTCATGAAAATCGGTCGATGTTTGTTAAGACGGACAGAGTCTTGAAAGACATTCCCAGAAAATTCAAGAAAATCACTGTCAAAGTGGGAAAGAATAAGACCATTACTATTGAGACAACTATTAGCCGAAGATTTGTTCCCGATTTCAATGTATTCCGAGAGGAGATCAATGAATTGAATTATTTGAATCATCAAAATCTAGAGATCATCAAAAATATTCTTCTGTTCGACAAACTATCGACCGACGAGTCTCGAGCCCTGTCCCACATTCTCATGTTTATGGAGTTCAACGATAAACACCTGAAACAGAAATTGAGACAAATTGCAAAGAGAAAGGATTGTGTGTCTCAGGAGCAGTCTGTCCACTGGTCCGCACAAATAATCAGAGGTAACAGTTATGAAGAGCGATATGTTTGACATTCAATGTTATAATTTGATCAAAGGTTTGGCTTATTTGCACTCTCGAGCCATAAGTCACTCCAATCTGAAGCCATCAAACATTTTGGTCTTTGAAAACAAGAAACTAAAAGGGGGACTACTCCTCAAACTGTCTGATTATGGACTGGCAATGCTGTTCCCACTTCAAGTCAAACGCAATCAAAGGACAGATGAGAACGACTTATATAGAGACCCAAAAATCGAGGAAACATTTTCTAAATTGAAGCGAAAAAATTTGACTAAACTGAGCTATTCTGCGACCAGAGCCGACATCTGGAGTCTCGCCGTTATTATCACTGAATTCCGAATCGAGTTCAGTAATCTATTCAAACTTTTCAAAGAGAACCGGACAGACCCCAAGAATTTAGGCAAAATCTATTTGGAAAAAGTGAAAACCATCGGCCCCTCCGACACATTGTCTGACTTATTGTCCAAAACCTTAGTATACGAACAAAACAAACGAATAAATATCTTATGTGTTAGTCGTCACCAATGGGTTCGGGAAGCGCTCAAAGAACAGAGACGTTTGACAAAAGTATTCACTGACGACAACAGCGCACAGAATAATGCAAATGAACGGAAAAGTGATGAAGAGGTGGACGAAGAGTCAAAGACCAACACTGCTGTAGAGGACGAGTTTGGTATAAAAGACAACAAATGCGCGAAATTCATAGCAGAAGAAGACGACGCTCTCGAGTGACAACACATTCGCTTTTAGATCACTTTTCGACACTTTTTTGATTTGAAAACTCGAAACTAAAACAGTTTTAACTTTTGTAATATTTTTTTTAATTCCTAAAAATATGTGATAAGTGTTGTGAAGTCAAACATATTCTAATAAACCAATAAAATCATAAAATATAAAACATTTCATCTTTTTATTAACTGAGAATCAATTTACAACTGAATGGAGTTTTGTCTCATTAATTATCTTCTGCGCGATTGGTAGTAACAAAAGTAAACATTGTCGGGAATCAATTCATCGAACTCTTCAACTAAAGGTTCCATTTTGTGATCCAACCACATGTAGTAGTTTTTATCTGGTCTCGTATTTCCCTTCTCTATGATAGCCTTTATTGTTGAAGAAGTAAGGGATTTGAAATGGGGTAAGTGTATTAGTAGAAGGGCGGGACAGCTCTCAATAATTTCAATGAGTATCTCTTCCCTGACCTCTGGTTTCGTCCTCAACTTGAGTTCTACTAAATGTCTGAGTCGTGAAATGTGAGCCACGGATTCAATTGAATCAATTCTGATGACGAGCTTTAATGTTCGCAATTGTGGTAAATATCGAGGAATTGCTGCAAAGGCTTCAGATGTGAACCGACAGAACCCTTCATACAGGTATTGAAAGTATATCTGAAGACCCTTTAATTTTGAGCACTTCTCCAATTGTTCGAAACACTTGTGGCTAATGATAACTTCACCATGATAAGTTAGACGAAGATGTGATATATTTTTGAATTTTCCCAAAGAAGTCCACAAATTTATGATTTGATTGGAAACGTTTACGAACTCAACACTCAATTGAGTGATTTTGGGACAGCACTCACTCATGGCTTCAATATATTCATGCCTTCCATTAGAAGCAATATTCAGTATTTTTATGTCTTTGATTTGATTCTTTTGAAAATAAATGATCACTAAATTGTCGAGATTAAGTGCAGGCATAATGAGTTCTTCGATTTGATTGGTCAGGTTTTGTAAACACATCCCGTTATACATAAATATGTTTGGAAAAAATCCAGTGAAAAATTGTACGTCTATTTGAAATATTTTCAAGAACTGCCAAATTCTAACTAATTCTAACTAGTAAGCATCACTGAAATGTATTTCTGTTTTATGAGACAATTGTTTGAAGTGAACCGAAATTCTTCGATATTCGGGTATTTATGACAAAAAGATGTGATTTCAGTGCAACTCAGATGTAAACAACCAAAAGATCGGAATCGAAAGCATCTCAAATCTAAGTCACAATAATTGGTGACCGAATTGAATACATTCCTATTAATCGACAGATAATCGAAATCAATGCTCAAAATTCTCAGACTTTTGTGTTTTGAAAGAATATTTAAAAATGAATTCAGACAATAATCTGAATATTGTTTTCTTGTTTTGAATTCCTTTTCTGTCAAAAGGATTGCATTCTTGAAGTCATCGATGTCTTCATAACTTTTAAATTTATCGATTTCGAAATGTATGTCTTCACCAGAAATTCTAAGAACCAATTGATACCACTTTTTGTAGAGGTAGTGCTTTAACTTGAATTTAGTGATCAGAACTTCTTTTGGAGACTCTTTTGTGTAAACCTTGGTATTTCCCTTTTGATCGAAAACACACAAATCCTCTAATGTCTTGCGCTGTCGGAAAGTCTGGACCTGTTCTGAAGATAACCCGACGAATGCCATTAAACCAATCCATTGCTAAAAGTTATTGTTTTAAGATATCTCTAAAATCGCGAACTTTTAAAAAATTTCAATTATTAGCGATTAGAGAGTGATTTGCGAATTAAATAAAAAACGGTTTAATTATTTCAATTAATTGAATGCTTTTTAATTAAAATTTCATTTTATGGGAAATATTTGAAATTCGTTCACAACTTGTATCAATTGAATAGATTCTAAACCTCAAGACAATGACTGAAGACAACAAATCAAATGAAGTGCAATCAAATGCTGGAACCGCTGAGTTGAAGAAGAGTACAAATAATGAGTCTTCAGTTTCAAAGGTTAAGTCAAATGAAAACCAAAAAAGTGTGGAAAACGTCCCAAAGAGTGACTCCATAGCTATGGCTGGAAATACGAAGACATCAGAGAAATGGTTAAAATACGGTGACTTCACTCTTACTCTGTTCGACAAAAAAGTGTTGGAATCACCAAAAGAGTGGTTAACCGATACTATCGTAAATGCCTCACAATATCTGCTCAAAAGACAGTTCCCATCAGTGAAAGGCCTCCAAAATGTTTTACTCAACTCTTTACAAGAATTTACAACAATTGGAAGAAAACACTCTTTCGTTCAGATCGTAAACGATGGCGGAAGCCATTGGGTAGTCCTCTCCAATGCCGGGGCCTTCGATAAGTCTAAAACATGTGTTATTTATGACAGTAGAGCAGAGACTAACAATTATTACAGCGACGACACTACTCTCGCTATTCTGAAGTTGATGAGCGCCGACCCCATCACTATTGATATCGCATTTGTGAGTCAACAGGAAGACGCCCATCAGTGCGGTCTCTATGCCATAGCGTTTGCAGAGGCCCTCTGTGCCGGAAAAAACCCCTCCGATATTCTGTTCACCAGTTCGGGCTCTCAAATGAGAAGACATCTAATCGATTGTCTGACCAGAGGAGAGATCACACGATTCCCGACTGGAAGTCAAACAATTTTGGACACTTATATCATTTAGAGACCACTCCTTTCAATTGACTTCGATTTTAACTTTTATTTTCAAATATTTCATTTCATTCATAAAATTCTTGTCATTAAAATTAAAAATTTATTTATTTGAAAGTTATTTGTGTCTTGTTGTCTTGTGTCTTGTTGCTTTTGTTGTTAGCACTTCCAATACAACAATTTGAATGATAACTCAATCATTTCAATGGATATAGAATTCAATATTCATTAAAACAAATTTATGTCAATTTAAAAATTTAATAATAATAATAATAACTAAATATTTGGAATATATTTGAGAGACAATAGGGACAGACAGAGGAGAAGTGTTACTTCTTTTGTGAACTCGAAAGCACAGCCGAAAGAATTATAACGACAGCAATAATTAAGACAATAGCCCCGATCAGAAGCCAAGGTATGTGACATTTCCATGACCTCCAGTCATACCATCGATGGCCAAAGTCTTTGCAAACAGTCCGAGTCTTCTCGTCATTCACTTCATATACGTTTTCAAAGACAGTTTGATAGGCACTGTATTCGCACTTTTCTTTGGCCGCATCTCGAAGACAGTACATGACATCGAAGAAGGAACAGCACTGGGCTCTTGCCTTGTTCTCTGTGTTTTTCCAATCGGTGTTGGCTCTTGCAGTGCAAGAGGGTAGGCTCCCGATCAGTTTCAACGAACAGACCAAATTGGATGTGAGGACATATATGTATGTAGCGAAGTCCCCGATTATTCCCGGCTCAGGGCTCGGATTGCTTTTCACTGTCTCTCCACACACTGTCTTCATATGGATTGAAATTATAAGAAACAGAACGACTATTGCCATCAAGTTCTTCATATTTTTGGACAAACTTTCAATTATTCGCAGATTTTGTTCAAAAAATTCTTAATTCAAGTATTAGTTCAGTCTTTGAGAATATAAACAAAACAATGATTTTGTGAAATGTTTGCAAATTTGAATAGTAATCGAAAATTAAAGGCGCGAGCAATTAGTTGACAGCAATTTAATTGAATTTTACCTTTCAATTGAGTGTATGTTTTGGTAATCAAATGATATCTTTTCTCTGAATCAAGACATTGACTATAATGGGTTTGGATTTAATGTCTTTTCCTGAGTTCTTAAATATGAAATTAAATGTGTTTTTCAATGAGTTCTGGTTTTTATACAATTTATTGCATTTGTTTTTAATTACTAAAAAGAGGGACAACTCTATGAATAAAATCAATGATTGACTGAAAGACAAGTTATTTGGTTTCAAAAAATGGTTTTCTCTCAATCAGTGATTGAAATCAGCAAAAGAAAGGATCGGAAGATTGAAAAGTTTTTCTCTCGGGAATATTGCAGACAATTACCGAGCAATAAAATATTGGTTCTCAACCAAAGACCAGTGTTTAGTACTAAACACTGGTTCATAAACTTAATGAAAATTAGAGTATTTCTGTGCAAAACAACATTTTTAAGTTAAACTTTATTCTCTTGAGTCATGCAAACTGTAAAAACTAGATTCGAGTCATTCCTATAAATCAGAATATATTCGTATTTCTCTTCAAAAAATCTTTGGACTCAAAGTTTGTGTTTAAATACGAAAAACCGAAATTCATCTTCAATTTTGAGCCAAACTCTTGACTATTCTTTTGGCTAATAATTAGGAATAATCTTAAGTCAAACAGGAGTTCAATTGGGAAATAATTATATGTGAAGCCCACCGTCGTATAGTCCTGTGCCTCTCTACCAGAGCGGTATGTGCCGTCCAGAGGGGACAGTGCTCTGGTGCACGACTTCAACGCAATTAATAAGTCAAATACTATTATTAATTTTTTGCTAAAATATTAACAATAAAAACAAATTTAGAAAATAAATAACATGTCTTTTGGATAACTTAATAATGATTTTTGAAAAATAGTTTCCAATCATTTGAGTCATTAATTTGAAAAACAAATTCTTTGCACCGAAAAAGTGTTAGAAATACTTAATCTGATGAAAGATTTCTTATAATAAAGAAAAGAAATTTTGTGTAAAAATCATCTAATTTTTCAAATCGTTATTTTTCATTCGAGAGGCGCACAGAATAATAAACCCTTTTCTTAATCCAATTAATCTATTCTTCGACAGAATTTTCAGGATTTTCAGAGTTAAACCAAGAAATTTATTCATAAGTTAATAATAAGAGCATTTTTGTCGGTCTATTCACCTGTGGTTCCAAAGGGCAATCGTGTTCTGACGCTCTCATAATAGCCTATCAGTTGTTAACAAACTATTCCTGATATCAAAGGGTTTTTACTATCGATCGCTTTCAGAGTCTATTATCTAATAACTAATTCACACTAAATATTAAACTCGAAAAATGTTTTTAACTAAATAATAGAGAAATACTATATTATTACCAATTAATTCGTATTCCTATCGATAAGAACTCAATACAGAAGCCAACAGTAATTCGTTTTATTCTCGTTTTATGACATATTCTGATAATAATATAATTTTTATCTAATTTTGTCGGACATGACATGACTTTTAATGAGTTGAAACTATTTCTCTAATCAAATCGCTTTTAATGGTGAGCACAGGTCTAACAAAAGGGTTATGTGGTTTCTCACCTTTTCGGTGGTCTTTGTGCTTCTCATGAATTAATTGGCTATTAATTAGTTGAAGTGTGCATGTACTTTTTGTCTCAATTAATCATCTTTCCGTCTTAATTATCTATTCAAAATATTTTCAAAATTCATTAATTAAATTATACCCAGCAGAAGAGGAACAAGTTTAAATATTTAATCACAAAATTGATCATGCCAGTTTATGATAAATAGAGAAAACTTTAAATCATAAACAAGGAAATTGAAAATTCTATTGAATTTAATAATTATTTAAAATGATTTATTAAGCGCTGAATGAATTGAATCAAAATAATATACATTTAAAGAAAATATAAGAAAAATGAAAAAAAATTTGAAATATTGGGTATCGAAAGTCATAAAACTCCCAGAAATTTATTATTTTTGATATTCGATATGTTTTTAACAAAAAATAAATAAATTATCGGATTTTCTCTGTCAATGACGTGTGATATCCCATTGAAGTATAGCAATGATTGAGATGACCAAGATAGTTTACACCGAATCGGCTTTTTATCCACAATTGAAGTATAATACTTTTCACAAGTACTCGAATAGTTATGGACTTGGTCTAATGCTATAAATTACACGTTTGAGCACTATAATAAATATACAAGGCTAAACAATTTATGTCTACCCCTTGACATTCCTCTTTTGAAATGTTATTTTTTGAGAAGAAAATGATTTTTTTCTCAAAAGCAAAGTAACGATAATTACAAATAATTTTTCAGATATTAGTTACGATTTTCATTTAGCAAATTGATTGTAAACCAGAGCTATCTTTCCATAGGGAAGGGGATGGCTCCCGGCGCTCAACTCGTGTGTATTATAAGAATAAATTATTGCCTTTGGTTCGCAACAAATATAAACTCTTGGCTCAAAAGTTTTCATTTGAGGCACACGAGAGTCGCCCGACGAGTGCTCTCTCTTTCCAATACATTATATTCTTTTGGCCCAACCATTAGCACAACCTATGAATTATTGTTATATCACTTCAACTAATTGCCTCTTTAGGTAAAGCCTTTGATATAAAGAATTTGTTTTAGAGCTCAGAATAAAAGGTTGATAAAGGATTTGGAAGCCGTGTCTGAATTTATTCCTTCTCTGAAGAAATAAAGTCTCGTTTTCCTGATTTAAAACCAAATTAATATTTGACTCAAAATTGTGTTTAACTCTAAGTTTTGATAATCAAAAGGCCAGACATCAGACATATCCAGAGCTCCGGCAAAACACGCGATAAACTGATCGCCAAATTAACTGTTTTATTGACTTCTATTAGAAGACTTGAAAACATTCTTCGCTTCGTAAGAGTGTTACAAATTAGACAAAAATAATTCTCCTCCCGAAGTGCTCAGCACTGAATTGTGAGGCAGTCCTTAAGGTCATAGGAGAGGTGCCTTCCACACAGCGGACAGCTCTAAATGAATAACAACTTTGGTATTCAGAGTTCACTAATTATTGCTTTCGATTATATAAGAAATAGTTTTTCTGTCAAAAAATTAGTTTAAAAATTGTGTCCGACTTTCGATACAAACAAAGCGTTGATTTGTTTTCTATTAGGGTTTGATTTTTCTCTAATTTTCTTGTTTTTCAAAATCTTTGACAATAAAATTATCCATTAATTGTCCAATTAATCTGTATTTCGGAGTAAATATACCTTATTTTGAGCCACGAAAGTGATAAATGTCTGCTCCGGACAGTTATTAAAAATGATTGATTAATTCGTTCCTTTTTTTATAGAATTTTTAATTTTCTTTGTTTTTCCCGAAATTTCTGTCAAATTATCGATTAATTAGTATTTTTCAATTCACTGATCAAACAAGTGATACAATCTTAGAGGACAGTCATTAATTCAATTGATTGATAAGACCTATCCTTCCGTCTAATTACTTATTAATTTCAATTTACAACAGTCTTAGAAAAATATTCTTCGCAAAAGTTGAGCTCTGATTAGGACATAAAGAAAATTCATTTTAAACATCTTCGGTAATAAATATTGAAAATTCAATCGAATAATGTCTTAATTCGGGTAAAACTTCAGATTTATTTCAAAATGTGTTTAATAATTGAAAATAGATTTTCTTAAACTTATTTATCGGCTTTTAATTGACACACGAATCGGCAATAAATTACCCGAAAAAATATATAAATTATTATTAAACCCATAAAAACTAGTCTTAAGTCCAAAAAATATTTCAAAGAAAGACTTCATCCAAACCTGGAATAAATTAAACCAAATTTAATACGAAGTTCAATGAGATTCACAATTATTTGCGTGAAGTTTATAATCAAATAATGATTTGAATAAACAGTTATCTGAAGACTAAATAAGAGATTGATTTAGAAATTATTCAAATTTAGTTTTAGACCTACTTTTCGAGGAATGTATTATATTTTTTACGCCAAATCATTAAAGAAAAGTCTTTTGAATATATGATTCGCAGACATCAGACGATTAGTGATTCGCTTTTCGGCTAATAATTAGTGACTATTATCTAATAAAAGCGTAGAGAAGAGCCTCAGTACTGAAGAGAAGTGCTCCTCATCTCTAATGTGATTCACTACTGCCGCAAATAAGCGGGTTCTGGTTCTGGCCCTTTAAAGATGTGCTGTGGATGAGTCTCTGGTGCCTCAGCACCTGGAGTTTACCTCAGCTGTTGGCTCTGACAACAACTCATTCTTGTGGTTTACGCACCAAATATAGTCCCAATATTGCACAGAATCGTGTACTATGTCTGCACTCTATTGTTCTGAGGGTAGGTCCCTATTTGTGAAGGCGAAGGCCATAACAACTTACAAACAAATAATTATTATGTAAACCCCTCACAAACTGACAGCTATTCACAAATTCATTGAATAAAACACTTCTCTTGTGATTCATGTTTGGAAAGCAATAAAACTCATTTCTATTTAAATATATTCTAATAATTATTAAATATAATTAAAACCCGACTATAATTTTCCCTTTTAATTATAGATGTTATCATGTTCAATCGATCAAATAACTAGCATCATATTTGTATTTAATAGTAAGAGCAATGCAATGAGTCACACAATTATAGGCTTCCCCTCAAAGCTCTTCTATGCATAGACTAAATCAAAAGCTTTGATAAGTTTTGGGAAATGTTTTATATGTTATATTTCAAAAAATGTTCTTGTTTAAAAAACAAAACCAACTAGATAAAAGTGTGATCTTTTTAATCTGGATTTCTTGAAAATGATTATTAATTGATTCACTTATATTTATGAAAATAGATAGACTATTACAGACACAATACCTTATCTTTCGAGTGTATGTGATCTAGCATGTCATCCACATGCTTCTAATGGTTGTAATTAGTCTTGGTAATTAAGTAAAATATTTAAATGGGTTTTTAAAAAATATTTTTTATTCAACTTTTCTTTAAATTAACAAAAATTAAATATTTGATACATAAGTTGCAAATGAGTGCATAGTTTTCAATACCAAAGATATGTTTTAATAATTGAGTCAAAAATTTAGGAAAAACTGAGAAACAATTGTTTCGTTTAAGGAATGTCTTTGAGGTAACGATAATTACTATAATTGTTATTTACAAACAGTGAGTTTGAAAAGTGGTGGTCCTCCTAATGTCCTACTAATGGCCAACAATTTTACAAAAAAGAGTTATAAGAACCGAATGACTGCCAATCGAATACCGAATCCATTGAAATCCATTTCTGGTCACCGATTCTGTTCTCTTTGTTATACTTTTTTTCAGTGCACTCCATCTCATTCTTGACGAAGCCGTTCATCGATTCCTGGCTATCGTCGGCTGCTTTACCTTCCTGTTGGTCAGCATCACGGAGTAGATCTTGAAGGGCAGAAATATATTCGATGGCCCGGTGCAGTGTCTTCACTTTGGACAGCCTTTTGTTGCGATTCTCGACGGGAACGGACTTTCTTAGGCGAACGAAAGCGCTGTTCACTGCCTGTACTCTACGTCTTTCGCGAGCGTTTCTGCGCGCAACCAAATGGGTCGGCTTCTCCCGGTGTGGAATGTGCTTATAATTGGACTTGCTTGTTTTTCTTTAAGGACAAACAACAAAATATTACTTTCAGAAAATGACCTTAATGTAAAACAAACAGAAAAGTCATGCAGGTAATGAATAATCTTGATAATTCACTTTCTAGAATCAACTGCTTAATGGAAAGTTCATCAATGAATAAATTTCAGATTAGGATCAGTGTTAAGAAATAAAGTTATCTTTCAACTAATGCAGGCATTAAAAAGTTTGCGTAAAGTTTTTGAATGAAATTCTTGATAAGAATTAAGAGAAGAAGTGATGAATGGCTTACTTTTTCTTCGCCGATGACTTGTTATTATCCAAAAGAGTTGCTCTGATTTGAGGTTCCGATTGATTAGACATTGACTCGGGTTCTGACTGGAAATAGTTGTTACCAATTATGGGCTTTTGTAGTGAATTGCTTGCGATGTGAGCAGCGAAGGGGTAAGTGTTAGGCTCTGGAGTCATATATTGGGTTTGATATGAGTTTATATGGTTTGAGCACAGATTTGGCGATAGACTCGTCCAACTGTTTGGCGATGGAGTCTCGATGGGACTGCCGAGCGCTGGCATGTAATTGACTTGAGGAGCGATCACAACGAAGCCCGAGTGCTGAGCGTTGTGCGCATCAATCAGTTCCTGCATTTTTTGCTATCCTTTTATTTACTAACTTTTCTCAGAAATTAAGAAAAAATTCGCACAAATTTTACTTTGAATTTAATTAATGAAAATTATGACAAAATATTAATCAATATTTAATCAAAACAATAGACATAATGCAGGTATACTTATGAGGGACTAATCAGTGATCACTCTATAAGATCAGACTCTTTCATATATTAGTCATATGAGGGCTGACAGTCCTCTGAGTTCATCAATCTATGAAGTCGTGATCACAACTGAGAGTTGCATGAGTCGGATGAAGTGTTACATATGTCTCATCTCGTATTAGAGATTAGGCTTGGCTTCGATTAGGCCGGGGCTCAGAAACACACAGCTCTCACACAGAGTGATAGTAGAGAGGAGTAGGGTTGCCAAGTGTCCCGGCCCAGCCGGGATTGTCCCGGATTTCACACTCTGGCGCATAGTCCCGGCGGATA
>JAQGBD010001380.1:0-16495 GCA_034698165.1 Punctoribates punctum | reverse complement strand
GATTACATTTATAATAATTTTGTTGATAAACGTGTTTTTCTCAATAAAAAACACTCAATAATTGAACAAAAATTTTGATTTTCATTATTTAAGCCAATTATAGATCATTTTCTTCTCAGAAAAATACGAAAAAATGGTTTTTCAAATCATTAAATAAAAAGAGTGGAACTCTTTTATAAGTTTAATCCTTTAATGTGCTAGATTATCTTTGAATCAATAAAATTGAAGCATGCAATATTTCCAAACTATTAATAATAAACAAATGTATTTAAAATTAGATTTTAAATAAAATTTATTTCTTTTCATATTTGTTTTTAAATTAATCTCAATTTTTATTTGAATTGAGCAAGGATTAATTTGCTAAAAAAGGTTGAGTAATGTTCTGTCTGTATGTGCATCGAGAATCCAGTCATCCATAAATGGTATTCTGGAATTGAAAGTTCGTCAAATTGACCAGGATGATTCATTTATTGCATAATAGAGTAGAAATGAGCATGTTTGAATTTTGGCAAACATTTTCCTTCACTGACTTACCACAAGAGGATTGGTTGAAAAGTTGGGATCGTTTTGTGATTGGATCACAACTATTGCTTCACTCGAATCAATAGAAACACGTCAGGACTCAGGAGTATTATTTGCCCAATAGTTGACTGGGTGATCATCTAATCAACATAAACAAGCTCATAATATCGATTTCAGGCTCATTTATTACCAGATTTTGTCAATTAATCCATAAATTTTTGATTCAATCATTGCTTTGAATAATTGGACACAATTTGAGTTCAAATAATATAATCGACAAAACATTTGATGGATTTTTGTCTCTCAGACTCACTAAATATCGATTGATTTTGTCGTTTCACTAAAAAACTGTTTAAATGGTAATTATTTTTATTTATCTCTTCTCAACATAAATATACAATTTGTGTGAATTGAAATGTGCAGGAATGTAATCGGGCCAAAGTAGTCAGCTGTCCATCGGATCAGCTCTCGTATACTAACCGCGCGATTGTGTGTAGCGGTGAATATCCGCGAGATATTAAAAACAGGTTAATATTAATCCACTCTTTGGACACCATTTGATTCAATTTTGATATTTGGCAGAAATGTTGAGATAACGACTTCAACCAACCAGAAGTATGTCTTTACAATCGAGGCCTCGGATCAGATGCAGAGGGGATGCATGGGATTCAATATGCCTATGGTTTGCCATTTGTGTCGACTTACTCTTCAAATTAGTTAACCATTGATTGGATTACAGCGAAAGTGGGCTCTGCTCTCAATCAACGAAATAATAGACATCCGGCTCTACCCCAACACTCAATATATCTCCAAAATTACACTATTTGTTGAATTTATGCAAAAGAATGCGGTTAAGGATGAGTTGGACACCGACGCCATGGCTAAAGAGTTTTTGATGCAATTCCCGCGACAGGCGTTTACTGTCGGGCAACAGGTCTTTACATTCAGACCCTCTTTCCAAATGTTTTCATTGTTTTTGTTATTTTTTTTTATCTGAAGATTTGCTTTAAATTTGGGGACAAAAAGCTCTTAAAATTGGTCGTCAAAGAGTTGGAGAAACTCGATATCAGTAACTCAAAGACACCGAATAAAGAGCCCGAAAAGGTATTCCTTTTATTTATTATTTTTTTTTTTTTTTTTGACAATTATCTCATTTAGATTAAGATTGGAATAACTCTTCCGGACACACAAGTAATCTTCGAGAAGGGAGAGGACCCAAATATCACTTTAACGGGTCAGTCAAAGGGCAAAATTGTCCGCCAGTCCATAATAAACCCGAACTGGGATTTTGAGACAATGGGAATCGGAGGTCTCGACAAAGAATTTAACGCAATATTTCGTCGGGCCTTCGCTTCAAGAGTTTTCCCGCCGGAAATCATAGAACAGTTGGGACTGAAGCACGTAAGAGGTATTCTCTTGTATGGTCCGCCCGGCACTGGAAAGACACTTATGGCGCGACAAATCGGACAAATGCTGAACGCGAGGGAACCCAAAATAGTGAACGGACCACAAATTCTGGACAAATATGTCGGCGAATCTGAGGCCAACATAAGAAAACTTTTTGCGGACGCAGAGGAGGAACAGAAACGAATGGGAAATAACAGTGGTTTACATATCATTATATTCGATGAAATCGATGCCATTTGTAAAGCCAGAGGTTCTGTGGTATGTATTGAACACCAATTATACATCACTTATACAGCTCTGATTTGTTAGGCCGGAGCCACTGGAGTTCACGACACAGTAGTCAATCAGTTGTTGGCCAAAATCGATGGCGTCGAGTCTCTTAACAATATTCTGGTCATTGGAATGACAAACAGACGGGATATGATTGATGAGGCGCTCCTCAGACCGGGAAGACTGGAGGTTCAAATGGAGATCAGTTTGCCGAATGAGCATGGTAGGGTTCAGATATTGAATATCCACACCACCAAAATGAAACAGTTCAAGAAGTTGGCCAATGATGTCGACCTCAGAGAGTTGGCGGCGCTCACCAAAAACTTTTCTGGTGCTGAGATCGAGGGTTTAGTGCGAGCGGCGCAGTCCACTGCCATGAATAGACTGGTGAAGGCTGACAGCAAAGTACAGGTGGATCCGGATGCGCTCGAAAAATTGCGTATATCTCGCGACGACTTTATGCATGCGTTGGAACACGACGTGAAGCCCGCGTTCGGCACAAGTAATGAAGCCATCGAACGATTCTTCGCCAGCGGAGTCATTGAATGGGGACAACCCGTTAGAGACGTATTAGAAGATGGAAGACTATTCATACAACAGGCCCGAGCAGGTGATTCTCCGCGGGGTTTGGTCAGCGTTCTATTGGAGGGTTCGCCAAATGCAGGAAAGACAGCTCTGGCCGCCAAACTGGCGCTCGACTCAGATTTTCCTTTTGTCAAACTGTGCTCTCCTGAAGATATGGTCGGATATACAGAAACCGCAAAATGTATGCAAATCAGGAAAGTTTTCGACGACGCCTACAAATCGACCCAAAGCTGTATTCTCATCGATAATGTGGAACGACTGCTGGACTACGGGGCGATCGGCGCCCGATATTCGAATCTCGTTCTTCAGGCACTTTTGGTTTTATTGAAGAAGGAACCACCTGCCGGCAAAAAGCTGCTCATTGTGTGCACAACCAGTCGAAAGGATGTGTTGGATCAGATGGAAATGTTATCGTCATTCACAGCAGTACTGCACGTCCCTAACCTGACAGCACCCGAACACCTGATTCATGTGCTCATGAATTTGGCGGAAAGTGATAACGGAATCCATTCCTGTTTTACTCGCGAAGAGATCGCAAAGATTTCCAAACTGGCGTCCGGTCGGCGCTTATCGGTCGGCATAAAAAAATTATTGGCTTTCATAGACTGGGCCCGACAGGTGAGCGCTCTTTTATGGTAAAGGTTTTACTTAATTCTGATCTGTATTTGTATCCCATTGTCAAACAGATGGATACTTCACTGCGAGTATCAAAATTCCTTGGTAAATTGGAAGAGGAGGGGGCTCTCCTGCCTCCAAGTTATTCATAAACTGGCAAAATGTTGTTCTCGTTATTCATTGCCTGAA
The DNA here is from genome assembly GCA_034698165.1 of Punctoribates punctum. Classification (NCBI taxonomy): domain Eukaryota; kingdom Metazoa; phylum Arthropoda; class Arachnida; order Sarcoptiformes; family Punctoribatidae; genus Punctoribates; species Punctoribates punctum. Next base: position 12,907 of record JAQGBD010001380.1, on the reverse strand, counting down.
AAGTATTGAATTAACAATAATTCTGATAATCAATTATTAATTGAAAATATTTATTACCGTTTTTTGTCTTTCAATCGATTTCTGTTTATATTGATTTCGATCTCAAATTGATTTATATAAACATTGATTTATTCCATATTTGGATTAATAGGCATTCATTTGATTCGAAGCTTTCATTTTGTTTATTCCTAAGGGAAAGGTATGTATCGATAAAACGGTAATTAAATATTCTATCCGTTGATTATTCGTGACATTCGTTGATTATATACAGATATATAAAAATATTATACAAAGTTATTGAATATTAGTCACTAATCACTTAAAAATAGATCGTTTGCTATGAATGGCAATAAAGCAATCCATAAGAATATATTATATAAATATAAATACAAATCATTTTAATTATCGAATTATTGCGTCAATAATCGCATATTTTAATTAACTAATGACCATGGTTAATTGGTGATCAACATGATAAAATATAATTTAGTTTATGCAGGTTTTTGACGAAATATTGCGATTGAATCTATTGATAGCTGTTGTGAAACATTATTTAATTGTCTAAAATCTATTGAACTGTTAATACATGAACTTTACTTGATTGACACTAATTTAAGCTAGCTCATTCTTTGCTGTATATCATTGACTTAACTTATTGACCAATTGATTTAAAATCATTTTAATTATATATTATTTTTCTAGAAATTTATTTATTATCAATAATTTGGAAAAATAATAAATATATAAGAATTTCCCAAAACCCAGAATTTAATCAAAAAATGTTTGAATTTATTCTGTTTTCGCATAACTTATGCATTGAATAGAATATTTTTGGTGAAAAATTTGAAGAGTAGCATGGTACAACATCTATATTGTGTTATAACTTATAAGCCAATTGAAATATTTTAAAAGAAGGCTAACGATGTAAAAGTGGAAGTGCTTTACTCCAGTCTATTGTGTGTTAGCCTTATTCCGACCCAACATTTTATGAGAGGCCATAATTCGTTTTTATATTGAGATCTTTTAAACTAATATATGATATAATAATTGGACAGCAATTATGATGGATAACAGTTGGAGGCACAGAGAATGGGGAACAGCCTTCAGCTTTAAAATGTTGTAAATCCAGTCGGACGACAACAAAAGCTTTGTGTTGAAGGCATAGCATATCGTAATCGAGAGATGGGTTCGACTCTAAAGCGCAACACTTTTGAGAATACCTTGAATTGAATCTCTGGTTATGCACTGGAAGTGGGGTTACTTCAGTTATTGTTCCCTTACTGTTCCCTTACTGTTCCCTTTAAACTTTGTCAGTCACCTGAAGACGTGGCGATGCCTTCACATGTTTTCCCATCAAATGACTGACACTTTTGACCATAAATCAAATGTTAATCAAAATGTAAAGCAATTCAATGAATATAATTATTTAAAGTGAAGCGGAAAACACCCATTGAATGAAAAACAAATCTATGGTAAGTCCTATTAATTTGATACGAATTTTCCCTTCAGTTTATATAACAACAAATATAAGCAAATCCTCAAAATAAAAGTTTTAGTTCATTAAACGGAAGCGTTTGTACACCAGTTCTATATAAATACATATCTTTATTATACCAACTGTTGAGTCGATTACCGTTAATAACAGTCAGTAATCAACTGAAGGAAACTCTGATCAAAATATTAAATTAATTCTCACAAAATGAATAACTCGTTCCTATGTTTGTACTGACACTGCATTCAAGTTTGACATTAAAATTAACAACAATTTGTGTTTTGCTTATTGTGAGCGACAATTGATTACCAATTATTCAAACCATTGAATCAAATCTATCTTTTTATTTGCTTTTAATATTTGCGGAACTTTTAGATAACATTTTGATTGAATCTCTCTTTAAATGCATTTAACTGAAGACTAACTGTTGTTGAGATCAAAAGTCTCATTAATAGTCTTCAAATAAAACTTGATTTTAGTTAAAAGTTCACTGAATTTTCATTTCGAAAGTAAGTCAAACTTGATTTAAATCTTGATTTGAAGTACCATGCTCCATTCTAGACCAAACCTTTTTGTAATTACAAATCTCTATCGATTTGATTGAGTCTAAAAATAGAAAATATTTCAAATAAATGGAAACATTTTTAAAACAAGTATTCTGATTACTATTACCATGGTCAATATGTGAGCCATTTATCTCAATTTCCAATTTAATTAAGAAATGTTCCTTAAGTTTTCAAATCCCAAAAATAGGGGAAATGTCTATAAATCGGTTCATATTAAATGACCATGCTAATGATAATATTTGAGGAAATTTCAAAAATTTTTCTTGAGAAAGTATCTAGATAAACTTTCTAAAGCAAAATAAATAAGAGTTAATAAACATTCGATTTAAACAGATTCGGGTGACTCTCAAATAATTGGTGAGTTATGGAAAGCGGAACAATCAATAGGTTTTCATACGAAGAGAACAGATCCGTCCGAAGAGTGAGACGTTCTCTCAATTCTCAAATATGTTTCGCATATTTGTTGAGTGGAGTGGCCCTCACTTTGATCGTCGGCGGAGTCTATTTGTCGTATATTTGTTGGAACAAAATGTGGTTAATATTAGCCATAATCGGAATTGTTATCAATTTGATCGGTTCCTGCTTTTACTACACCGGAACCAATCTCTTGCATCACACAAATGAAGAACATATTTATGAGAACAGAACTCGGAGAAGAAGATATAGAAATAGAGGTCTTAGTACTGACCAACTGATGCCATCCGCTCCTCCACTAAACCAAAGCCGATCTGTGAGTCAATTATCACTAAATATGATTCCGCAGTACTTCTGTTCAAATGAATCAGAAGTGATATCAGTGGCCAATCAGTCAAACAGTACATCAGTGACACCATTGACGACATTCAGTCAAATATTGAGTGTCAACGGCCAGAGTTATCTTATTCTTCCGCTAACTGGAGAGCCGTTAAACGCGTCAAACAGTGTTCCCCTTCAAAATCTTATGGTCAGAATGACTGAAGAAACTAAACTTCAAAATTCAAAGTAATTATAACTAAAACTCAATTTTTAATTGAATTTATTTGAATAATATTTTATATTTTTAGTGCAAATGATTTGCGGAACAAAACTGAATCAAAAAAGATTGAATGCGAATCTCAGTCCTCACAAACTGAAAATTTCAATGATTTGAAGAAAGCAACAAATCGTTACAGAGATGTTCAGTTGCAGACACTCTCCAGAACCCAATTGGATCAAATCGATAGCCAAGTGGTCAACTCTGAGCCACAGAGTTCTCGATCAATAGCTTTGATGCAATCGACGAGTGGTCACAACACCAATGGATTTGTTTTGGAGATCAGTTCTACTGAGAGTTCGTCTCAAGAAAGTGAAGTGAATAGTTTGGAACCCTTCGGAAGCGAAGTCTCTAATGTGGACACACAGACTGTGGTCACTCTCATTGATTTAAATGATGACAATAGTGGTAACCCCTCTCAGTACAATCAAAGACAAAGCAATCGCACCAATACTCAAACTCAAGCAAATTGTTCACCAAATTTGGTTGATATCAATGAAAACTCTGAAAGAGTCGAACGAATTCTAGAAACTCAAGAATTCAATAGTTTTACGAACGAAAATATAAACGAAGAGCATATCGAGGATGAGTTTTGTGTACCCCCTCCCAGCTATGAAGATGTGGTCGACTATAACGACGTGAATAACGACGATCAGCCAATTATTGTCGATTACGGCACTCTCTGAACACAAAGATTTACATTTCTTTTATTTAATTCATTTTTTATTTATTGTAAAACATTATAGAAATCAATGATTTGATTATATTTTAGGGTTTTATGTATCAAAAGTGATGTCATTTTAATAGCTCTTAATCTGTGATAAAAAAGTATTTTTAATTTTCGTCCACTAAATGAAGAATAAGTCCAACGATTTTGTATTCAATTCTTTGTTATTCAATAAAAAAATAAAATAATTTATACCAATTTTTGTCGGTTTATTCAACAAAAATAAAATAGAGCTAGGTCAACTATTTTTTAAAATTCCTTTGTATTCTTCTAAAAAGAATGTTCTTGGTCTATTGTAGGGAAAGTGTCGAGGCAAAAGAATTGGGCTATTCATTGATAGTGTGCTGTTTAAGTGGGAGGGATTACCAGTCAATCATTGGACAGATGTTTGAGTCTCTGAATCAGAGTTTCTCTGAATACAAATCACATGTTTTTCTCCATTGACTCAATTGTAAACAATCACTGATTTGTCACCAAATTCTTGGTCTCCTTTTGATGATCACCAAAATTATGAGTCATTTGTAGTGATTTGTTGAGCACCGAATCCAATAGTAAATTGATTGAAAATGTCTGCACGAATATCGATGTCATCTTTGATGCCATCACCGCCTCTAATGCCTGCCATCACTTCCGAGAGCACACAATCCAGTGGTCTATCAAATAGAGTTCAATTGGGTCTCTTCATTGGGACGCCTATTGTCTTGGGAACCGCTCTCTTCTTATATTATCACTATTACCACAAAAAAGAGAGAAAAGAGACAAAAGAACCGAAAAACAAGAAAAAGGAAGTCGACCGCGAAGTCCGAAAAGAACCAGAAATAACAGTTAGTTTTCTGTCAACTCTTGGTTCAAATATAATAAAAAGAATTGAACTAGCTAATTGCTTACCTCCACATCTCTTTGAATTTAGGATCCATTCAAAAAAGCGATGAATTTCAAGTCAAAGGGAAACAAATTATTCAAAGATTTGAAATATAATGAAGCGATTGATTGCTATACAAAAGCAATCAATGAATGTCCGACCGATAAGACCGAAGAGTTGTCTACTTTTTACCAAAACAGAGCCGCTTCTTATGAAATGCTTCGGAAACATAAGGAAGTGATCGACGACTGCAGTCACGCCATTCAACTCAATAACCGATATATCAAAGCATTGGTTCGCAGAGCAAAAGGTTTTCCTTTCATATTATCTAAAATTCATTTATTTTATTAATTCTCTGTATATCAGCTCTGGAAGCGATGGGTGACATCAGTACTGCCCTCTCAGACATCACTGCTGTTTGTATTCTGGAACAGTTCCAAAATCAGAGCAATCTATTAATGACGGATCGTTTGCTTCGAGAGCAGAGCAAAATCAAAGCTAAAGCCTTGTTTAAGAGCCGAACCCCTCGAATGCCTTCTGAACACTTCATTTCCCATTATTTCATGTCTTATTCAAAGGATCCAATACTGAAAAACTGCGAATCCAAACAAATTATTCAATACTTAGAGACACTTCGTCTCAAACAGGAGGAGTCGAACACTCCTTTACCCGAATATCTTCTCCTTAAAGGTATTTAAATCTGTTCTTAATTCTCAATTTAATTAAAAGTCTTCACATTTTTTAGGAACGATTGAAATTTTGAAGGGAAACATCGAAAACGGAGAAAAGGATTTGGAAAAACTAATTCAATTGAGTGAGATTGACCTGGATGTTAAGGTCAATGCTCTCATCAAATTGGGAACTATCAAAGTTCAAGATATCGGTCGGGAGGATAGCTTCACGACAGCCATTCAGTGCTTCGATAAAGCAATAGAATTGGATCCAAATAATCCGGATATTTATCTGCACAGAGCACAGGTATGAAAACATTTGGTGTTTTGTTTTTATCTGATTTGTTTCACTAATGACCGACAGATTCATTTGTTGTCCGAGAAAGTGGACGACGCCTACAAAGATTTGGAGAAATGTTGTCAATTGAATGACAATTTCGCGTCAGCTTTGGCTCAAAAACTGTACGTCCAGTTCAGGTGTGGCGTCAGATATAGCGACGATTCCACGATTTCCAAAGCGCTCAAAGGTTTGCCCTTCAAATCAATCAATCAATTAATTGAAATCATTTCCAATTATAGGTTTCGAAAGCGCTATAAAGAAGTTTTCAAATTCGAGTGAAGTATTTTCCCTCTACGCTCAGGTATGTGTGTCTCCAATTGTCGACCATTTTCTTATCAGTAAATTATTTCAGGCACTTATGGAAAGGGGAGACTTCGCTAAAGCCGACGATTTCTTTGCAAAAGCAATAGAAAAAGATCCAATCGATGGCAACCTCTATGTCCACAGAGGAATACTTTATTTGCAATCCAGTAATGAGATCGAGAAAGCGGTTAAACTCTTAGGTATTAAACAACTTTCTGCTAAAATTGTCTCAAATTTTAAAACCTTTTTCAGAGGAGGCGAAGACAGTGGACCCCAATTGTCAGTTCGCTTACGAAATGTTAGGCAGTATTCAGGTTCAGAAGGGTTTCCTAAGCGATGGTATTCAACACTTCGACAAAGCCTTAGAGTTGGCCCAAACGGAACTGGATTGCGCTCATCTCTTCTCACTGAGAGACGCCGCAGAGGCACAGGAAAAGGCCACTAAATTGTTGGGAATAGAGTTACCCAGAGTATAGTCATTTGATCCCATGTTTAGTCACACAATTGAAATGAATATAAATTTACGCAAATCTTTAGTATTTTAATAATAGATAAAAATAATCACCGATTAGTTCCATATTTTTTATTATAATTTTTTTAAACTCAATTCTTTCGGATATTTTTCGTTTCTCGAAATCAATTTAATATAAATTTATTCTCAAATCAAATGAAATAAATTTTTTAAAAATAAATTCTGTAATTTTTTTACTTACTCCTTAAGGTAATGGAGGGCTGTATTTGGGTAATGGAGGGCTATATTTGGGTAATGGAGGGCTATATTTGGGTAACTTGTCTTCAAATATTGTCTTCCATTTGAATTATTTGACTCAATTGTTATCAGCTTTAGATACAATGATCGGAAGTTTTTCAAGTTATTCATATTTTTGAAGGCATTTAACATTTTAGTCAACATTTTATTGCTTAAATCGTCAATACATTGACAGTTTAGTATATGAGTATATGAGCAGGTACATTTCTAGCATCTATAAACTATTTTAATAAGAGTATTAATAACTAAAACACTTAATTACATTAAAGACTTTAATTTAATGTTTCTACAAATGGATTACTTTTCTGGGTTTCCCCTCAAAACATAACCTTTAAAATAATTGAGAAATTGACCATGATTCAGTGATGTCCAGGGGGTATAGCCCAAAAAACCTCTATTTTTTAGTGGGATGGGATCCCCCTCTTATGGATTTGTCTGAAAATGTGGGACAATTTTGAGTTTGGACCTAAAAAAAGGTCAACAGAATTTTCGGTCCAAAAAGTATACCTTGGTCCTCCCTTTGCACTTTTTCCCTCCAAGTCTCGGAGGGTTACCCCCTAAAAAATTTCTCCGACATACCCTCCCCCTGAGGTCGAGTACCTTGGACATCACTGCTATGATTACATGTTTGGAAATCGAACAAATGTTTAGAATTGAGACCAAATATAATAAATTGATATTAAAACAAAATTTAATGGAAAATACAAAAGAGAATAACATTTTCAAGGAATCCAATATTCCTTAAATCCAATAATTAGGCGAAAAATAGGTTTTCTGAGGCTCTCCTCAAAAATAACAAAATCAGAATCAACTTTAGAGATAATGGTTTGACCCTTAGATCCAAACTATTATTAAGAGGACATAATTTACGCCAAATGTCTCCAATGAATCGTAATTTAATTTTTGAAGAATAATAACTAAAGCAGACGACTCCATGCTTTCAGCTTAGGGGGGGTGCTCTAAGCTTTTTTCACAAAATATTTTAGGGTGGGGTATAGGGGAGGGTAACTTGCACCTAAAATGCCAAATTTTCGCCTTCGGCGGCCATTTTGTCGGCTTCGCCGACAGAATTTCAGGGGGGGGGGGGCGATTTCCCAAATTTTCTGTCTCAGGAGATATTCCGGGCTATAGCCCCCGCACCGGTTGGTGATGTCTGCTTTAAAGCCATTCCTTTCTCATATTGATAACAATTAACACGAAATAACTTAAATATAAAAAACATAATAAAGAAGACGAATAAAAATGTTTTGTCTCTCAATTATTTAAAACAAATGATTTACTTCAAAATTCTGCGTAGATTTTAAAAAATTATCAAAAAGGGTATACCCGAGCGTTTGAAAATGATATGCTTGAAAATTTATTAATGAATGGCCATGATCAATTCAGGAAATCACTAATTGAACTGTTATTCTCTTTTATATATTTCATTTGAATTTAGTTATTTGTGGGAAACTGTTCTCTATTTATGCTTTTGTATTAACTTTGCTTTAATTTGAATAATTGAACTTGCCAAATTGGTAACAACAACGCCAACGTATTTCACTATATTTATAAATCAAATTAAAGATTAGCCTCAAGTGAATGATTTCCACCATTTGTTTATTGAGACAATAAGTTGAAGACAAATAACAAAAGATGTTTGAAAGACAAGAGTTCTTCAAATGCTTCGGATTAGAGACGAGGTCTTCAATGAAGTCATCTTTTATAACAAATTCGTGGAAACCAATCGCCGTAAGGATTGTCTTAATTTTTGTCTCAAATATTTAAATCAATTTATTCAAAACGAATCCAATGGATAGAATTCGAAGCTCAACAAAAATGAACAAGCTAAGTTAGTGGCTTTCCGGAATCGATCTCCGATATGTGAAAACAGTTAACTTGATATGTTTGACTAATATTCTAGATCACAATCAACGTTACAACGAAAACAGGGCTATATTTTGACAATAAATGTGATCGATGTTCTTCATATGGAAACTATCATGATAATTAATTGGGAACTTGGTTTGAAATAAAACTATAGCCGAGAAATATATTAATTAATTAGTGAAAAACAGAGACACCGATCAATAATATTAATAAATAAGTTCTTAATTTAAATTTGAGTTGAATTAAGAAAAGATTTAAACAAGTTAAATTATTTACAGGAGTGGTCACAACCAGAGAGTGAGTGAATCTCTTCTTTCGATCGAATTTAAATTTATATCACATTTTCATAACTGACTAATAAATTGCTTTCAAATATAAATAACTATTTATTAAAAACAAATTAATGAAAATATAACTCTAATAAATGTCTTTATAAAAATGGAATAATCTTGGACAATTTTAACAACAAACAGATTGAAGACTAGCATGCTAACTTTTCTTAAAATGGATATTCAGTCATATTTATAACTAATATTTGTTTGATATGTATATTGATTTATATTAAAAATATTATTCAATTGGACTAAAAGTTAAAATGACTTAAAAATAACTAAATTTATAATTTTGAGTATTAATTAACAATAACTAGATTTTCAGAATCGTTGAACTTTAAATAGAATTAACAAGATCATATCAGATCATACAATCAATAGATTTTCCATTTTGTTAACAATAAAATAACTGATTTATATCAACGAAGTGTCAAAAGACCCAAACAAATGGCAACAAATTTAAAGGACAACTAATTATCACTAAACGGTTGGGTTTTCTTTGGAGAGAGAGTCGAGTTTATTGCATAACTCTCTCATCTGAAGCAGACTTCCCTCTAAACTGAGAGCAAAAAAGTCTGAACTCGTTTCCCCGGAACTGAACAAAGAGGTGATACAAAATGTGATATTCTCTTTGCAGATATTATATGAGACGCCATAACCGTCGGGCACTACTGGACCATAGCCTACTATAATGCCCTTCTCTGTGGCCAATTGACTCGTCGAGAGACGAAAGTTTATGAATTCTTTGTATGATTTTTCTTTAAAGAGAAGTGGAATGTCTTCCCAATCCATTTTAGCGATCTCTTTGAGCCCAAGTAAGTGATTATCTATTCCCTCACCAGAAATGGTCTAAAAACAAGAAAATCAGTGATATTTCGAATATTATTTCAAAATTCACTGAAAAGTGAAATACAAACATATTTTAAAATTTCCATTTGTTTTCTGATAGCCGTCTGAAACATATCCGTCTTATGCTTTTCCTAAGAAAAACATCTTAAGAGAGATTTTCAAATTACAAAACTCACTGTTATTTCAGGTATTTCATCGCACATGGCCTTAGCCCAGGCCAAGGCCTCGAGTGTGGCGGAGCGGATGTTATCGACTCTACCGAATTTGAACTGACGAATAGAAGCGCTTTCATAAGTGGACACTAGTTTTCGATGCACTTTATAGTAAGTCAACTGTAGGGCCAACTGAACGAATCCATCCGGACTTAACTTATGCTCTTTTATGAACTCTTTGCCGAACTCATTGAATTGGAGGACATACAGATCCAAATCAGATATCAATCTATAAATAAATTTGATTTTTCAGTCTATTATCAGTCGATAATTATCTGATATCATTTCAAACCAAATAAACTCAGATTCTCCACAAAAGAAATAGTTTTACCTGAATTGTTCAAGCACATATGACTTTTTAAATTCTTATAAACTTCTTGAAAAACATTATTCTTATAAATTATAGATAATAAGAAGCCAGTGATGTCCAAGCACCTTTAATCAGGCGGTAAGAAAAATGTTTTCCTCAAGGGAGTAAGATGGGGGTATTTCAATTTTCAAAACTTCGACAGACCTAGTGCTTCACATTTTGTATCACCTAGTGCTTGTCCATAGACATAATGTTAAAAAAAAATTCAGCTCGAGTGTGGTAGGGTACTTTTCCGGATCAAATCGAGGGGGTGTTTGGGCTATACCCCACCCTTTGGGCATCACTTCATATTAAGACACCACATATTGGAACAGAATATAAGAGTGGCTCAAAATAATGGTTTCGAATAAATCCTTTTCTCAATCTTAAAGAATAATATAATTATAACCATTTGTTTGTTTATATTTTTTCTCTTTGGAATAAATTGATTAGGAACAGAATATTATCTTGCTCAGACTTTATTTTTCCGTTTTCTGACGTCACCTTTATAATCATATACTCGATGAACTTTTAAAATATGTAAATCACCTTTTCATTAATTTGTTCCTGATTCATCAGATACTTCAAAATAGAGAGTAATAGTAAGTCTGGTCATATAGATGAGAGATAAGTAGAATTGATATAAAAACAAAATGGATAAATTGTATTGAGTTTGGGATAACTAAATCTGGTCAATATCTGTGATGGGGGCCCAAATGAGGGTATACCTCAAATACGTTCCTAAAATTATGGTCAAACGATATTCCCCAAATTTTCTACCTTGGTTTTCCCTTTGATTTTTTAGTTCTCTGAAAATATCCTCTCTATACGACTTAAGGAAAAATATTTGTCCGATTCCCCCCCCCCCCCACTCCCGATCGAAAGTGTGGGGCCATCACTGGTCAATACTTAATAATTAGAAGGAATGGAATCACAAAAATTGAATCATTTTTATAAAGTTTGAGAGAATTTCAAATAATAAAATTGATTTATAGGTAAAAACATAGAAACGATTTCTTTTTCTTACATTATCTAGAAATTGAAAAATAGAAAACTCACCGATCAATTCGTTTGGATGATTCAATAATATTAGATTTAAGGCAATCGTCGATATCCCAGTGCAGAGGCAAAACTCCTTTATGAAGTTTAGAGCCGGGATTCGAGAAATGCATTCCTTTTCCTGAATCTTTCCTCTGCCATGAATTGCTTTGATAGGGATGTTCTTCGAGATAATCAATAAATTCTTCACAAAAGCGCAAAACAGTCATTCCCTCGGAGGCTGTGTGTTCGCAGATGATGCCGAATATGCCGTCCTTTCCAATTATAATCTGCGTTGAAATTCAATTAGAATTCAATTCCCATATCAAGAAAATTGATTTTAATTATCGCTATTTAATGCAAATGAAGTAAAACCTGAAAAAATTTATCGAACCATCGGTTGGATGTATAGAACTGAGTGCCGCCGCCGTGTAATAGCATTGAAGCCATATATGACGGTTCCATTCGTGCCATTTGGATAGAGTCTCGTCTTTGCGTTCGTATAGTCTTTGTTGAAACACAATCGTCGAGACAGACCACAAACAGACAGCTCTCCAACAATTTCAGACACTGTTTGTTGTTCTCATCTGAAGGGTTGACAAAATTTTTGTTTAATTTATTAATAAAATTATTAAACGTCTGAACACTGGACTCACTCGACAGCATCTTTTTTCTTGTGTTGGCCCAAACCTTCCTATTGTCTGTTGTGAGCACTCCCACCATAGGGGCAGAGGATTCATATTCTTTTGATAAATACCAGATATGTTTCAATTGTTCCAACAAAGGCTCTCCTGTCGGACATTCATTCTTCTTGAATTGCAAAACGAAAAACTGTTAACAAATAAATTAACTTTCAATTAATAAATTTGTTCCAAGATTAAGGAGAAGAGTTAAACATTATATTTCATGGATTTATAAATAAGTTTATTAAAGTATCAATAATTTGAGACCTGATTACGACACGCGATCACAATGTGTTCGGTTTCAACGTCTTTGTGATCAACTAATAAGAGATCGTCTTTTTCTTCGCCGGGGATTCTGTAGGCGCTAAAGAAGTGTTTATATGTTTGCATACACAGTGGCTGTCCCTTTCCATGGCCAGATCCAAAATCTTGGGGAAGGCTTTCACTGAATGATTTGAGAGTCTATTAAATTCTTTGTTATTTCTCATAATCTGAGCGAACCTTTCGATTCGATTTTTGAACTGATATGTGAATTGTATTATCTCTGAGGCAAGTCTTAACTGATCTGTCGATGTTCTGAACTGTTGTCGAGGAAATAAATAGAATGGACTCGAATTTATTGGCAGTGGTATCGGATTCAGTAAATACATATCATCCAACCAAAATGGAGTGACCTAGAACCAATCAAATGTCGTTCTGTTATACAATAATTAAAACTTTCGTTTCAGTAAAATATAATAAATATAAATATAGATCTGAGAATTTTTTTTGACTAAAAATATATGTGAATCGATGAAAACTGGATTGAAATAACTGGGTATTATTTTTTCATA
>JAQGBD010001379.1:0-16510 GCA_034698165.1 Punctoribates punctum | reverse complement strand
CTTGGGAGGGCCATAAATTATGGCCCATAATGTTAAAATTTTGGGTCTATGGCCTACCACCCGGTGACCCCTGATTTGACTCCTGATTAAAACTGAGGGAATTTGAATTTTTTGAATATTTTTAGAATTAATCATTTATTTGGGAATAATTTTTAAATTTAATACAATAAAAGTTGAATTAAATTAAGAAATCAATTGATTCGATGCTTTGAGAGAAATATTCAAATGATTTCATATTATAATCGAAAGAAAACATTGAATTAAAATAATTTAATCGAAAAAGAGATCGAATTTGAAAATTAAATAAAGCAATGAAAGGGTTATTCATTTGAGCCGACGAGCGCCTCATCCATCAGTTCGTCGTCGATGTCGGCAATAGGATAGGGGGACGGCCTTTGCACTGAACTATTTGTTGAATGATTTGAAGGCGAAGCTACTGAACTGAAACTGTTCCCCATTGAAGTCAGTGCTAACACTGGATTTGAAGCAATTGTAGCGCTGCTGGACGTCGGAGATGTCGACGATTTACTCACATTTTGAGAATCGATTCCACTCTGACGAGAGGTCGACGACGAAACTGCTTCTGTGTTTGAGGAGGTGGTGGGCGTCCGAATTGGCTTCGGAGCAATAGAAGGTTCGTCGATAACCAATCCGTCGGCGTCTTCTTCGTCTTCTTCTACCATTGCTTTGTTGCTCTCCGACACCACTTGTGCTGTGAGTCTGGACTGTGAGACAGTAGAGACTTCGGTCTCCATTTTTTCGGTGCTCTCACTCTTTGTATTATCAGAAGTCGAGACTTCATTTGATATCTCGTTTGCAGAGACTGTCGGAACTGTTTCAATAGGAAGGGAAACTGAGGGACGACAGTCTCTACTCAATTCTGTTGAATCGAGAGCCACTTGAGAAGAGTCCTCACATTCGGCAGAGATGTCAACACTGGGAGTGCCACCAATTGCTGCGTCATTGGAATCATCGATTGCTTCTATAGGTATGAGTGGCGGAGGATTCTGAAGTGCGTCTGATATGAGAGCCATTTCTGCCGGAGAACTGGGAGTACTGGTCGAAGCCTTCACATCACTACTACTACTGACGCCGGGCTTTTCCACCCGATTCTGAGGACTTGAAGTATTTTCTGCGCTTTTCTGAGAATTTGTCGCATTTTTAGTAAGCGATTCATTTGTAGGTTCAGTGGGTGTGTTGTCGTGAGTTTGTGCCCAATTGGAGAGGAGTCGCTCCATATTCTCGGTTTCGTTTACAGAAACCGATTTATTAAACATCGGTTTATTTGATTGAATGCTAGAAGTGGTGGACGCCGGCAGTTGTGGACTCACACTACCGGTAGAGGCGCTCAAACTTCGTGAATAACTGACAGGCATTGGAAGAGTGATGCCATCAAACTTGGAATAGACGGGAGGGCGCGACGGCTCTGCCATCGGTTTGGGCATAACTGCGAAGTTATTTGGGGCGCCCAACAAAGTGTCTGCTGAATGAACTCCTTTTGTGGTAGAGCTCGGCTCAGAAACAGATTTGAATTTTTCTGTTAAACTCTTAGTTAATGGGGTTTTGTTTGTCAATTGATTGGGAGATGTCTTTAGACTATGTCTTTCACCAAATGAAGGCTTATGTGAAACATTTTGAAAAGGAACAGCACTTCCTTTAGGAGACACAGAGGGACCGCTCGGATGAGTAGAACTCGAAACGTTTGCCCTAATATTTGCGCCGACTTTTGTGTTCGGATTTATTTGTCGCCGAACCGTAGAATTGGTCGAAACGATTGCATTAGAACTGGAGGTCGTTGTCGCTGCTGAAGGACTGGTCGAAGTGGAAGCGGGACGGGCAGCAGAAGCGGCTTTTGGTAGTTTTGGAATGGTGAATTTCGAAGTAGCAGTCGTTTTGAAGAGTCCGGTCCCACCCGGACCTATCTTATTGCTATTGTCTGTGGCCGAGAGCTTAGTCTTAGTGATACTCATTTTGAGTCCACCGCCAGAATTGCTTTGTTTAATAGTGAACTGATCTGAAGTTCGCGAGTATTTGGCCTTCGGTTCAGTGGTTTTACCTCCACTTTGGCTCACTTTTGAAGTGGACGTCGTGTCGGGTCTGCTCACAGAGAGCGAACTGCTTTCCGGTCGTCCGCTTTCATTAGGAGGCCCGGGCTGTCCCGTTGGAACGCCGGTCGCATCTTGTTTTTGGTGCAAACGATCGACGACTGCAGTCAAAGAGCTTTTGCGCGAAATCTTCGCCACTTTTGCCGTTTGCTGTTTCGAAGAAGAAACTGATGACGTCATAGAGGATGAGGCGCCTGAAGAGAGGCCCGGAGATAATGAAGACGACGATGAGACGGCAGTTGAACCAGATTTGGGCGCAGACAGTGCTGACGTCGAAGAAATACCAGATTTCTGTTTATTGATGGAAAGCATTTGAGATTTTGTGTACTCTTTTGTTCTTCCGGGAGAAGAGTTGAGACCACTCTTCGAAGCCTTAGATTTTGATGTCTTGAAAGTTAAAGCCTTTGGGGAAAGGGTTGGCGTTAATGATGAACTTCCCTCAGGATCTGCTTTTGGCGAAACCGTATAATTATGTTTCTGACTCTTAAGCATTGATGAAAGGGTTGAACTCTTTTCCAATTTATTGCTCAGATTTTTACTTAATTTGGTTTCGTTACCACTCGTCGATGAAACGGATGATCCGATTAACGATTTCTTACCAGAACTCGATATTTTCATAACTGTATGCGAAGGCGAAGAACCGGCACCGGTAGAGGTCGGAGACGTTTTGATATTTGATATCAATTTTTGCTGATTTGCTTCCATAAGTGACAAACACGAAGAAGAGGTTACGTCACCGATAGAGGCAGACATAGGCGGCGGCATCATTGATGACTCCGAACACACATTCGAAGAGTTGACGGCAGGCCTACCTGTGGTTGAAGTGGCGCCGAGTGCTGAGGCTTTCAGACTGTCAACACTTTCAGCCCTTTTTCTCTTTCTTTCCTTTTTGAGAGAAGCGGTCAGTTCTGGGGTGTCCTCAGAGTTTCCCAAATTTGTCAATTTTTTCTGTTCGGTTCCACTTTCTATGCCAGCGCTCGAACAGCGCCGGACATCACTTTTGTTGGACGTTTTGGTGACTTTAATATTATTTAAAATAGTTTTCTTTAAACTGTTTTCTGGAATTCCAACCGAATCTTTGGCAAAGAATTTGGAGAAACTGTCCTTTTGGTGCAGATCTTCGAGAGATTTAATGATTTTCAACTGTTCGTTATGTCCCTCATCTCCGGTACCACTGGCGTCATCACTGGCATCACTTTTCATCCGTTTGGTCACTCGTTTATTGACACTCTTTGCAGAGAGGAGTGACATATCTAATGAAAGGGTAGGCTTAATGTCTGTCATCACTTCTCCTCCGGATTCGCCATAAAGTGGTATTTCATTGAAGTCATTGAAATCGTTTTGATTGTTTTCGAAGGAATGCCTCGCATTTAAATATGAGAAGTTGTCGTTCGCTCCACTCGTAGGAGTGGTTCCGCCCGACCTATTCAGCTCTTGTTTGATGTTACCAATTGTTTCGGCAAAAGAGGCGGTCGATGAAGGAGTAGAAGACGGACGACAAGCATTGGGTGTGTCGTTACCCCACTGGTAGGCGTCGTTTCCCAAACCATCGTCGGGTAAATCTCGGCTAAAGTCGTCGTCACTCAGCTTCCGTTTTGGACTCTTTCCGGCAGAACTGCCGGGACTTCGAATCAGATTATCGCTCGTTATCTTACGTTTGCGCTGTTTTTTAGGTTTTTGTTGGGACTGTTGTTGTTGTTGTTGCATATACTGCAAGTGTTGCTGCAGTTGGATCTGCTGCTGAAGATGTTGCTGTTGTTGTTGTTGTTTGAGAAGATTGAGAGCCATTTGAGAGTTGGCGGCGGGAATGTCAGAGAGCATACTCATTAACATTGTGTTGTGCTTCTGTCCGCTTCCGTTTTGGCCCAACAGTTGGTTTTGCTGAAGCAGTTCCTGTTGCTGTTGTTGGAACTGCTGTAAAGTCATTTGAGGTCTGTTCTGTGGATTGCCATCGGGTGCCAACTGGTGCTGCATTTTTTGAGCTAAAAAACGCTGCAAATTCTGTTGCTGTCCCTGAAGTGAGTTATTTTGTCCGACAAACTGCTGATTCATTTGTTGCTGAAGTTGTGGGGATTGAGTCCCGTTATATTGCTGTAGGCTTTGGGACAGGTATTGAAGAGACGGCTGTCTTCCGCCTAAACTCGAGTCTAATGAGCCATTTGTAGAGTTCAATGAAGAGAAATAGAGTTCATTCTGATTGAGTGACAATTGTGAGGGTTGTTCTCTAGCCATCTGTTCCTTTAGAGCGGCCGCTCTTTCTTTGCATTTATTTATAATCGAACGCATTGTTACCGGAATTGAAAGACATCTGAAATACAGAATTGAATATAATGTTCGATGGTTTCCAAAAACAAATTGGGATTACCTTTGCATCACTTTAGAGGCGAAGTCATCGGAACAGAATGACGAGAGACTACTGGTTGGGTAGAGTTTGCATTTGACATTTGTCACATCCCTGAGATCCAAGTCTAAAGTGGCCAAAGATTCTTCAGTCGGGTGTTCGAACTGAATGTTAATGTTTGACATCGAAGTAGTGGTCACTTCGAAAATATTAGAAATCGTTTCTAAACAAAGAACCAAATCATTGGTAAATGATATCAAATTGAAAGACAATAAATACCCGGTTTAGAAGTTTGACGAATAAAACTGCCGATAATTACATTGAATAACACCTGTTGTCGCAAATGAACCAGAATTCGGGGAACATGTGTCGGGTGTGTGATCGGTATGGAAGTGATGACAACGCCATCCAATTTATCGCAGCCTTCATTCAAATGATAGCAATGGCTTTGATTGGGGAGTTTCACATAGAAGGGGCCGTTGGCTGGAAAGTCGTTCTTTGAGGCCAACAATTGCTTTGCAATCAATTGAATGATTGGTTCGCTTTTGCTGATCAGTTCGTGATTGAACTCAATGTTGGTGTCGGCCCTTATTTTCTTCAAGATATCCAGAGAAGTGACGAGAGGTTTCTCCAGTTTAAGGACAAAACAGGCCGGAAGTTGAGTGCTATTCAGAGCCGTGAGCGCTGAGAACTGCGGCAAATTTTTTCCTTCCGGTGTTTTCAAAGTATTGATTAACGACTCGTGTTGTAAGCGATGAGAAGAAGAGCTCTCAATACAAATGGTCGCCGAAAAGCCCAAACTCTTCTCCAAAATAACTGAAACCATAATTTGGTTTAAAAACATAAAAAACATTCGCTGAGGGCATACCCTCCACATTAAGGGGAAGACATGATTTTGTGGATAAGTCAATGAGATCATAGGGCGGCACAAAGTATGTTAAGCGCATTGGATGTCCGCCTTTTCGTGGCTCTAATATCCCGACCGGAGACTTGTGCACCAAATTATTGATGTCATTGATTTGATGACTGATTTCCAATAAAAATGATTTAAACAAATGTAAGCAAACGAATGGCTATTATTGGACTAACTTTTGTAGTTCTGCGAGACTCGAGAGATCCACTTCGAGGGCATGTAATGCCAAATAGGCTTTTGTCTTATTCTTTCTGCGGGTTTCAAATTATTTCAATTAAACACTCATTGGGTTAGAGGTGGACTCACTTATCGGCATTGATTTGATAGATAGCGGACAACCCCTCCAAATGTTTGGTAAACTCAACGAAATCACCCCTTTGTAAGACATCTGTGAGTTCGGCACAACTCTATCGCAGAGAAAGTAATCAAATAAATGAAAACATTCGGTGAAATAGTTGTTTGTAAATACCAGAGCCTCTGCCTGGTGCGCAACTTTGCAGTCCAGGACATTACCGGTGGGCGCCTCCAGTAATACCTCGACGTAATACATCTCTGAGTGAACGAAACACTCGACTCGTTTGGGACTCGTCTGCGGCGGAACACTAAACTTCAGACCCAACTGACGACATATCGTTTCCAATCTTTCAACCATTGATTGGAGAGAAGTGACGCGAATATTCTTCTGGATTGTGTCCAAACACTTCTGCAATTGATTTCTTTCGTTGATATCAATGATATGTCGCTTTTCATTAACTGATTGTTTCATAATTTTTGTCAAATCTGTCCACGACTTCATCTGATTGGCCTTCGAGTGGAGTTTTTCCATCAGATTCGACAAATTCTCGTCATTTGTCTCCAATTTAATCACACTTTTCTCGGAATCAACGGTAATATTGCCGTTAATTGAATCCATTTTTGGTGTGACGTTGAAAGCCGTCGAGTTTTGGATCAGAATATTTGAAGACATTTAGACTAATATTTGTATTAAACCATAATTTGGATAATTATTTAAAAGACAAATGATTTAAAGGATTGTTTTGATTGCTTCCAAAGCAATGAACTCCAGAGTGAGTGACAATCAGTGACTCGAACCCAAACATTAGGCAATGGATCCAAAGGCCAAACATAATGGAAGTCATCATAAATAACGTCCATTTGTTTACTCAAATCTGAATGAGTTTCGGAAAGCGTTTCGAAAATATTTGGAAAACAAATTAAATCTAAACTCAAATAAGATTTGAAACCATTTATACGGATATGAATCCCGAAACGAAGGCCCGACTCTCCGGTGTCTTGTCTTTGGTTAGACTTTCTTTCAATTACGGATATATTCCTCTAATCATTTATTTTGGTAAATATGGTTACTATTCCTCACGTGTTAACTGATTTGTGTAAATATCAGGTCTGAAGAAAGGGGCCGATCAGGGAATGCCTGAACTCACTCTCGGCAGGTATTTAATCACATGATTCCTATTATCAATCAGTTCTCAAATGAATTACTTTTTTAGCATAATTTGGTAGTAATTTGGTCACCATTTGGACAGTCATTGAATGGAATAGTTTCACAAAATTTGAATTATTTGTAGAATTCCTAAAATTTAATGTCAAATAAAAATTATTAATATTTTGTTATTTCAATTCAATTGATTCACTGCTTATTCTATTCCGAGTCTAAACCATTGGGTGTAATACCAGTGCTCTCATCGGGTTCTCAGTTGAGGCACAGGTTTGCCCTCAACGTTGAATACGACACGAATGCGGACAAACATCAGAGTCATAGACCAGTCACAGAACAGTCACATTACAGACGTTTATTGGACTTAAGATAAACTGAACGTAAAGTGAGTGACAGTCAGCTATAGATTATTATTGACTAATCCTGCAATCAAATGACCTGCAATGAGATGACCATGCACAATCAATAAACAATAAAAGCTTAACAATAATTAGAAAACTTATTCTTAAAAATGTCTTCACTTGTATTGAATGCTATTTTGTTAAGGAATGGCCAAAAGAGGGATAAGAGCCCGGAATTCGTTTACATAATATTTGCCTTTTTTCCAAACTAATCGATTCCTTACAACATCTGAATCACTATTTCGGTTCACTTTAGATATAATGAATTTATAATTTAATTGTTTAGTACTTAAACTGAAATATGGAATAATTATTATAAGGGATAATAAATGAGCTTGCTACTTTATGTTGGTGCTGCCCTCGTTCTAGGGATGCGGATGCCTTTGGATGCAATCGGATGCCATTGGATGCTATTCTAATCGATATTCTTCACCACTATTTGCTTTATAGTGTTTTAATCGAATTATTTTTTTGTTTCTAATCTTTTCATTGATTTTCTTTGGTTTTAATTATGATATTAAGAAACTTAATATAATTTTGTAATTCAATAATTGGAAGAATAACCAAGATGACAAAGAATTGTAATCCTGAAATTTTATTATTCCTATTCCAAATTCTTGACTCAATAATATACTGATATTTTGTAATTCACTGAAGTGTTGTTTAAATGAGTTGATTATAACTTATTTATTATATAAATGATTACAAACATTTCGTCGTCAGTTGTGACCAGTGGACGGTCCAACAGAACCAATGTCTTCAATCGCAACAATGGTTTGTTTATTCAAAAGAATTGAATTGAATTTAATGATTATATGATAGGAATTGTCCGGAACTGTCACTCAGTTTCATATTCACAAAGTAATTATAACCTGAAGTGTACGAAACCAGTGCTGATCTGTATTGTGGCGATTGTACTGCCGGTGACCATAACCTTCCTATTGATAATGGGTTTTATTATGCAAAAGAATAATCTCCACGAATATGCGATCTATACTTTCGTCATATTCTGTATGGCATTCATTTTTCCGTTTCTTCTCTTTTTCTTCATAGTTATTCTCAACAAAGTTTGTCTCCATTACTATTACTATTATTAATAATAAATATTACTATTACTTGCATTGAAATAAATTAAATTATCGTTTTTATCAATTCTCTGGATTAATAATCGCAATATTTTACAAACCATTCATAGTTCTACACTCTTACCGAGTTTTAAAATCAAGATTATTTCTCTCAATATTTTTAGATTTTTTTTTAAAAATGTGCAGGGTATTCCTGAAACCAGATTACTAAAAACCACATACTTTTGATTAATTGAGAAAATAGATACCATCTATTAAATGAAGCATGGATAATTTTATAATAATATAATCTTTTTTCAACAGATATTCAAGTTTTATAAGCGTTTGACAAACAGTTTGGGCAGTGATTCGATGTCAGAGCAATACAACCGACAATTGAATCGAATTCACACTAATTTTCGGCCGAATCTGATCAGTGATTACGAAATTACAGAATCACTTCATTCATATAACGACATTCCATTGGATTCGACGGCTCTCCACAATATTCTAGTAATTGATAACCAAATCCCGTTAGATGACGATCCGCCCACTTATGAAATGGCACTCCTCTGTCCTGCTGTACAGTTGATAGAAAGAAAAGATGTTTTAGAAAATAATTCAAATAAATGACAATTTTTTAAATACTTTTTGATTAAAAACTTTATTATAATGAGTAGAAAGCAAAAACTGTTAGCACAAGTTAATTTATATTATTGGTTCTTGTTCCTTTTCCTGTGAAGTATTTAGTTTGTCCCTTATCCAATTATAACCAAAATCGTAAAAGTAGAAAAAGGGGTAGGGTTTGATGGATTATCTAAAAATTTGCCAAAAAAACTAGGGGGTGGTAGATTTTCTCCAGTGGAAAATGACCGTTTTCGGCTAAAAAACGTCATTTTCGGGCTAAATCCGGTTATTTTCGGCCTAATTCCGTTTAAATTGTACTGAATTCAGTTTTTCGGCCAATTACCGAACTTTACCGAAAATTACCCTAAAAATTTGCTTGGGGGGGGGGTTAGAGGGGTATTTCCAAACTTTTTTGCTGACAGGGGAATCGCTATCCACCCCCTTGATGACCTCTGTTCTTTTAGCCCTAATATCCAGAAAATTGAATAAAAAGCTATTATTTTAAGATTTATTGGAGAAAAAGTCCTATAATGGGAAGGAATGGAAAAGAGGGACTTTCTTTTGGGCCTTTCTTTGTTTCCTTAAATAATTATTTGGGGAAATTTCGAACATTTTGATCAAACAATGGTTGAAATCATTGTTTGAATCCGAACTCAATTTATTAATATCTGTTATCTTCGCGGAAATAATTTGGAAGAATCAATGAATGATGGGTTATATGAAGCCTTTTATTCGATATCAACAAAATAATGTTAAGACCAGTAGTGGAGACCTTATGCGCGAAAATGTGATAACTCAGTCCAAATGTGTGTCGGATAGAAGAATGTGATTATGAAGTTCCCGATCGATATGAGTTACAGTTGTTTGTCGTCAATCGATTGAATAGATGTTTAGAAATATGACTGTCTCTCAAATCTGTGCCTTAGAATTCATTTTTTACATTTTCAATGATTTATATTCAGATTTCATTTTAAATGTGTGAAAATGAATTCTATCATTGCATGAGGTCTTCCTTTTCACTCTGGGATTGGTTAACTCCTTTTCCATTAAATATTATTACAAACATACAAATTGAGTTTAAATTGAGTTTTTAGATTAAGAAGTGAAGAATTAATTGCAAGAAGATTTACGATCCTTTATATTGAAAGCAAGTGATCTACTCTTCAAAACCAATTATACTAAAACCAAACTCTTTGAAAATTAAGACTAAAATCCAATTAATTTTTCACAATTTCAGGTTTGAAATAAATAATAAACAAAACACCAGTTTTTCGCTTATAATAATTTTTTTTTAAGTCAATCAAATAATCCCAAAGTGAGGGGAAAACCAAACATATTTAGGAGAAAAAGAAGAAAATCGATTTATGATTTTCCGCTGAATTAGCATGCTTAATGTTCCATTTCCACAAAATCACATTATTTAGCGATGACCTCCATTTAGGGCTTATCAACAGAGCATTCTTGAAGTACCTTGCTCTCATCTGGAAAACAAATAATGAATTAATACTGAGAGCTTCTATTATAAAATTATTCCAGTGTGACCATAACAATATTTATTACATGATTTTTATCTTGGTAATATTTAATCACCACATCCTATTGGTTTAACTCTTCCAAAAATAAAATTAATTGCTTTTTTACTGGATATTAAGATTAGCATGCATGTTTTGTTTTTTGCAAATTGTTTAAGTGATGAAAAGCATAACATAATAATTATTTCCTTAATTTATTGCAAAATAAATGGAATAATGTTTGAAATAATTTGATATCTCTGTTGACCACAATATGTGTTGAAAATGATTTCACATTCAGTGTCTTTTGAAATAAAATGGATGAATGCCTGAAATTAAAGAACATAATACTCATCTAAAATTATTTGTTTGAAAGTATTGAAGAGAGGTCATTTTGATTATTTTTTATCCATTTAAAAATGTATTGAAATTATATGAAGTGTAGAAAAGAGTCAGAATTTAGAACCCTTTCCTCAAAAATTTTTTATGCGATAGTTTATATAAAAAGGTTTGACTGTAGTAAAAGTCATGAAAAATTAGGTCTGAATACAAAGAGAATTTCTTTGGAAGTATTGGTTCAGAATTATTGGTTAACTCAGATGTGAATATCTATGTGTTGTTGGAACGCATGGAAACTACTCAATGTTGGAATGCATTAGGATTTGAAAGGACCTGAGAGGACCGGATGCGCATGAATTTGTCTTATAGTTTGCTCAGACTATTAGATAACGTTTACATCTTTAAGTCGCTTCAACTCTCTTTCACTTTGATTCCATCCGATGGAAAGACTTTTCTTCCATCAGAATTTCAGTGCATTAATCCGGTGCTCACCTCTGGTTAATTATATTTTTGTTATATTCTTCAACAAATAAACTTGAATTTTAAAAAACATTCGTTAGATTTTTGAAGACATATCCATTACTTCTCAGTTAATCGAACAAAAATTGCACAGAATTTGATAAATGTATCGATAATTGAATATTGTTTGGAAACTATTGATTTAAATGATGTCCAATACCTCAGAAGTGAGCGAACAGAATATCAATGGTAAGCATTGTTTCCTTTTAATAAGTTTACACTTTTTCACATCACTTTCCCTCGTATTTCGTATGTTATCTCAAAATCTATTAATTCTGAGACCATTAAAAAAATTAAATTAAGACACTTACAAAAGACTATTATTGAATATATTATATATTTGGTCATTTGGAATATCACTTATTAAGCATATTGTGAGTACACCATTTGGAAAAATTGGTTTTTATTGGGAAATATTATTCGGTGCAACAGATTTATCTTCAAATGAAAAGATATTTTGAAAGAGTAAGGACAATCATATGTTTTAAATGAAATTCCGATTTCATATATTATACATCTGAAGCTTTAGAAAGCATTCAGTATTTTATTCAATAAAACAATTCGATTATTATTATCCCTTATTATACAATAAATCTCAACATTATTTGAGTCTAGAATTAGTATCTCGTGTCACAACTTTGAGCAAACATTTAGCAATAGAAGTGATGAGAGAGAGAGAGAGAGAGAGGGGGGTCAACACCCTGTTTTTTATCAGATCCCCGCCAAAAACAGTTGATCCACCCATTAAAACAGGTCAACAGATTTTTCGGACCAAAAGGTTTACCTTGGTCCCCCTTTGTGTTTTTTTCTCGAGCTTTCGAGCCCTCGAAAAAATAGGGCTACTGACCCCCTGAATAATTTCTCTGGTGTACCCCCTGATGTCGAGTACCTTGGAGATCACTGCATATACCTTCATTTAGGCATGAGTGATAATAAAATGACCTTGATCAATTTGATAATCAATTGTTTTAAGTAATATAGAAAAGAGTGAATAAATAGGATTTCATAGAATTTACAACGAATTTGGAAATCACAGCAAAAATGAATTTAATTAATCAGTTTTAGAACTAATTTTGTAATAAAATTAAAATCCAATCGGTTTAGTCTTTTTTCTATTCAAGCATTTGATTAAATGTATAGACTTTCTGCTCTATTCTTACATTTGTTTAATCATTTAAACAAATGTCTCTTTATTTAGTTATTCGGCAAATATTTTGCTTTAGACCTAAACTTTTAATTAATTATTCGCTGAAATTTTCTCTCTGTTTATCTAATTTAAGATCACTGAGTGTGGGAAACAATTATTTCTTTTGAATAAAATCTTTAGAAACATTAATTATCTTCTTATCTAATATTGTGTAACAGTTTTCCAGTCATAACAAAATAATTTATAGATTGGAGGGGTATTTGAAACTAATAATAGTATTAAACCAATAATTATTTTGTTCACAGATCCCTCACTGCAAGAGAGAAATAACAGAGAGAAGTGGAAGTGTTTTAGCAAAGAGTCGCTGACATGTCTTATGTTGTCTGCGATAGTAATCGGATTACCGATCGCTATAATCATAATTTTGATGAATTTGCCAAAACTATCGACGAGAGGCGATACCCGACAACAGCACTACATTTTGTTGGCTTTTGGTTTTCCTTTTTCGTTAGTCTTCATTGTGGCCCTTCTCTATGGCTCCTTCCGAGCGTTCATGTATTTCCATAGAGGAAGTGACCACTCCCGCCACTTGCAAACATCAAATTTTAACTCACGGCTCTCTTGGCGCCACTTTTCGCGAAGATTTCATTCACGAAGACATTTGCATCGAGACATTGATTGTGAAAATGAGTTGAGTGCTTCCTCCAGGTTCTACTCATTAGTCAACCAAGTGATGGCTCAAAATACACAAGTCTTCCCTCAAGACATTAATATTAATTTTCCAGATATAAGTGAACAATACATTCAAAACCATGACATCCAAACACAAAACTCAATGCCATTCAGTGACGAGAATCGAAGCAAAGAATCGCATTCCGTGTCATTCGAGTGAAAGTTTGATTGATTCGAGTCTTTCATAAAAGCATTCCTTCATTGCATCGGTTGTTGCAAACAATTTAAGTCAACTTCTATTTAATGACAATTCGTTGATTAGAATGTGAGTGGAGTCGCTTCTCATTATCTGTCATTCCGTCCATTATTTGCATGAATATAAGAAAACATAAATTCATTATAAATCTGTAAATTTATGGCATTAAAAAAGGTCTGAATTGAAACTAATTGGAAATCCGATATCGGATTATATAAACTTTTGAAAACAGAATGAAATGTCTTAAAAAGAGTCTCTTTATTAAAATCAACATAATTTGTAAAAGTAATTGAAGTATTTAATAAAATCAACCAAGGTCTTATTTTATCTTTGATAGATCTATATAATAAATGTCTAAAATCTCAGAAACATTTATGGTTTTTAATGCTTTAATTTATACAAATTGTTAATAAACTTAAGTTTAAAAAAATTAATCAGATGTAAGATCACTCAAACCTTGGAATATATTTCAATTTTCTAGTCAAAAATTTAGAAATGTTTTTGAAATTTTGAATTAATTGAATAAATTTTATTCTTCAATATTTATGTTAACACTATCCGGAGTAATTGTTTGCCATGATCAATTTAAATCGTTCGAGAAAAGTGATCTTTTGCTGCTTTTGAGAGACTTCGACACAAAGGCATTGATGAAAAAAAAAACTAAAAGTCAAGGCTTTAATGTGATAATAATTTTTGTTATTTTTTAAAATTTCAGCTCAAATATTGTTATTATGGGACTTATGATCGATTCGATTCGAAATTCGAGTTTATTTGATTAAATTGTCAAAAATGTCTCGAAAATAGCATTAAAAATGAAGTGCTCTTAAAATAAACTTTCGATCTCTTATGAAATGAAAGTGAAAGCAAATTAGGGCAGTTGTAGACCATTTACCATGTTTAATTATTTTTCTCCGATCCGAAATGTCTGATCTTTGAGTGCTTATTCAGCTATACGTATGTATGTGTATAGCAGTGAAGTGGCTTTTGAAGCGCTCTTAAACTCAGTGGACATGCATTAGAAAATCTATATAAGCTTGATCAAATCATTTTGGACATTAAAACGGTGGAAAATAGAAAATCGAATTAATTGTTTTGTATTAATTCAAATGCAAAATCGTTTACCAAACAGATATCAAATTGAATTTTAATGATTTTTAGGGAAGAAAATAATGTAAAGTAATGTTAAGAAAAATGATTTGATGAATGAGTTCAGAGCTTAGACTTGAGTTTCGACTTCTTCTCCATAACTTTCAACCCATCATTGAATGCATTTCTCAGCATAGAAGGGAATTATCGTCAAAATGTTGACGTAGACGTCCGTCACCAAGACTTTCGGCGCCAAAACAAAATCAATAAATCTCTTTGAATTCAAAAGAAACCGAAGATTCTCACAATTAAGTGAATCGCTTCCAAAGTATTCGATACAGACTTTTCTCTTAATGTCGATAAATATTTGAAAATATTTATTCCGGGTTTGAAACAGATATTAATATATGAATAATTAATGTGTCTTCAGTTAAAAATTTAATTTAAGAAAGGGTTTATTTGTGTTCAAACAATTGGATATAAATAATTCAAAACATTGAAAATTAAGTGAATTATTACTAAATTTGGAATCAAAATGAGTTTGAATAACAGCATTCGTCCGATAATAGCACCTCATTATCATCTGGATAATGGACCCTCTCTTCATATGGCAAGTGTTCAGAATAGTGGACCCAATGTTGACTTTGCGATGCACTCAAACGAAGGTCAAGTTAATCAAAGATTTAATAATTACGATCCCATTACTGGAGAATATTTGAGTGCAGAGCAGATGGCAAACAACAATCGATTGATAACCGGTGGACAGTATTTAAGAGAAAGACGACTATTTTGCTGCAAATTTTGTCAAAAGGAAATTCCAGTCAATTGTCTGACACTGTCTTTAATCACAAGTTTGATGCTATTAATGATGTTTTCTCTGATAAGCTTAATAGTGGAGACTAACCCTAAGAACCAAATTAATAGTAATTTGCTTAAAGAAATCATTTGGATTATGGTAACGGTTATACTCATAATATCAGTGGTCCTTATAATCCGCTATTCATACCATAAGCGTCACGTTTTGCCCTTAAAATGCTTTTCTGAATATGAAGACGAAGATAACGATTCTTACATTTATAGTCCGCATCACTGCAGTCAACAATTCGTTTAAATTATGCAAACATTCATTATTTCAGCCCTTTCTGTAATGTTTCCGATTAGACAAATGGAAAACTATTAAAAACATTATTAAATGTTTTTAAAAATTTAGTCATTAAATAAATAGCTTTACATAATTGACACACAGATTGAGAGCTTATAGAAGAATATAATTTCTATCTTATTGTTGGGAGCGATGAATAACCATGGTTCACCAGAGAAAATACCACCTTTTATTATAATTTAGAGAAAGATATGATATTTGCAAAGAATAACCCATTATTATAATTAAGTCATCAAAATATTAATACATTTTTCTAAATTCAATATAAAAGAGGTTTTTGGAAAAATGAATGTTTGTTTGCAACAAATATTTTTCAGCCCATGACATGAACCCATGACATGAGCCAATGGGGTCACTAAACTAAACATCGGTTAAAGGTTATCATAACTTAATTCTTAGAATAATTCAATAATTATATTAAACTGAATTCAATTTTATAAAAGAGACTACACTTTGAATAATCAAATTATTATAGTTTTAGGTTAAGATTCTCATCAAAACCTTATTTACAAACAATTGATCAAAAAGTGAGAACAATTTGATAAACGGCTCAAATTAATTATAAACATAAATATATATATAATATATTAATAGATTTACTTTAGATATAGAGTTTATTTTATGAATTTCTTGTTTTTTCTTAAAACATGGAATTTAATGAAAATCAATAAAATGTTTAAAAGAATAAAACTTGACTAAGCTTGGTACAAATTGCAACTCATTTTTTACAGTTTCACCATAAAGTTTAAACTTATGGAAAGAAACGCTTAATTAACAATTAGTTGGAAATAATATTATATTTTAAGTATTTGTTTTAAAGAAGAAAAGTATTCCTAACCAGTGATGCCCAAAGGGGGGTATAGCCCAAATATATCGCTGAAATTTCGTTGAAGGGACCCCCCTCGATTTAA